>MU127477.1:0-16654 GCA_014904945.1 Gyrodon lividus
ATACAAGCCACAAAAGACATGGAACTCAGATTTGATGGGACAGAGCTCTCCATGGATTTGGACTTCCATGGGTATACCAACACTGGATGGTCCCAAGATCCAGATAACTCCTAGTCCACTTCTGGCTTCCTGTTCATCAGCAACCACAGACCGATCTCTTGGTCCAGTAAACAACAAAGTATGGTTGCTCTCTCTACTACAGAATCAGAATACATTGGACTTAGCAATGCTGGACAACACCTTGCATGGCTTTGAACTTTTTCGATGAGATTGGACATCCACAAAAGGGACCAACTCAATTGTTCTGTGACAACCAAGCTGCCATAATCCTATCTTGCGATCCACAGTTCCGAGTGCAAACCAAACATATCCAACAGAAATATCATTTCATTCATGATGACCTTGTTGGCAAAGGAGAAGCAATTGTCTGCTATGTTCCAACTGGAGACATGGTGGCAGATATCCTTACAAAACCACTTGCAAAGGATCAACACTGGAAGTTTGTCAAAGCTATGGGACTATGGTTACACTTGAGTGGGAGTGTCAGTATTCAACCCTAAGTACCAGATGGTTCCAGTCTCGGAACCACATCAACATAAGTTCAAATGTTTCCAGCCAGAATCACATCAGAACCACTATGTTCCGAGACCGCTTCCGAAATTCTCATGCTCCTTCCGGAAGCAGAAGCACTGTAACTATGACCACACAACCCTTATGTTCGCTTAGCCTTTTTAACTTTCCATTTACTGCATCTATTACTACACTTTATATTCTTCCCTCAGGGTCATTCCAGGTAACATAATATGAGTATACCTCCACCCATAGTATATATATTTCTCTTTAGTCTATCAGCACCTCAGTTGTTTCCATCCATCTAGACAGTGGCTGAGGTGAGTTCATATCTACTTAGTTTTTATTCCTAGCTAATGTACTGTAGCTTTGGGCAACTCCTGCCCTCTTCTAGATTCTGTCATGAAGTTAAAGGATGGTGGTGATGCCTGAGCTCACCTTGACAAGATGTTCTTGTTGGAATACAAACATTGTGTGGCTATGCCACTTGCTTACTAATCATGTACTTACTTTTCATTGTTCGTACTTAGCATACCTCAGTGACTGACTAAACAGTACACTGAGCTTATATCTAACTACAGGTTATAAGCCCTGAACTTTGCAACTAAGTTGGAAGTCTCAAAGGAAAAATTTATTCTACCTCTTGAAACAGCTAGAAAAATGTTTACAAGCAATTCCTGTGATAACCACATCAAGATTCCAAAGCTGGAAGCTTCTGGGAAGAACTGGACTATGTGGAAGTCCAGACTTGAAACAGTGTTACTAGGAAAAGATTACTTGGATGGCACAGAGGCAAAGCCTACTGATCCTGCAGAGGGGAAATCACCAGCATGGATACTGACAACATTGGCTGAGATAGCAGAGGTAGTAGATTATAAAGTCAACCTTAAGGAATGGCTAAAACAGGATGCCATCGTATGGGGGCAAATTGCCGCTTTAATTCCCGAATCCCTTTACATGTGCCTCATATCGAAACCTAGTGCCCATGAATACTACAAGACGCTAAAGCATCAATTCCAAGACTGTTCACTCATCATCAGTATCGAGCTGAGACGTCAGCTTGGTGAAATGAAGTTGAAAGATGGTGGTGATGCACGGGCACACTTCGAGAAAATGATCTCAATCCGTGAGGACCTGGCATCAATGGGCGAACCTGTCTTGAACAGGGATATTTTCAATATTGCATTCACATCCCTACCTCGCAGCTATAACCCCATCCTATCCTCAGTGTCATCATCCATAAAGTTAAACAGGCAAAGTGTTACCCTAGACAATTTCATGGACCTCATACTCAACGAATATGACCACCTCACCATGCAAGGTGGCGGAAAGTCAAAGCCCAAAGACAATGATGTTGCTTTTGGGGCAGACATGTCCAAGAAAGGGAAGCGTTGGGGGGAGAAATTTATGGGGGACTGCTTTAACTGTGGATGGAAAGGCCATACAAAGGACAACTGCTGGGAGGAAGGAGGCGGGAAAACAGGGAAAGCCCCAAAAGGCTGGAAACCTAAAGGGAAGAAGGATGCATTGACAAATACTATAAGAGGGCAGTGATTGCCCAGACTACTAGGGATTAGCTAGGAGTAGCAAATAGGTATAAGTAAACTCACCTCAGCCACTGCCAAAGAGGGGGCAAAGAACGACTGAGGAATCTGAAGTAAAAACTAAGTATATATGTATAACAGAGTGGGCGGAGAAGCACTCGCTAATGATAATCAGGGAATAGGAACAGGAACAAGAGGAATTTGGAATTAAGCAATGTAAGGAAGTGATGGAGTGTCCTTGGAGGCTCGGGAATGATGACAAGTAAAGGATGATGCAATACAATAAGGGTTTGCATGTCTACATGAATTCCAGATCAATTCCAAGCAGATTCTGAGATTCCAAGAGGTTCCACCTGGCAGTGGAGCGGAGGTAGCATTCCGGCATTCCGGACATGTGGAAACGCGGATTCCGATGTTTCGGAAATGCAGGGTTTGTTGTTCCGGTTCCGGAGTTCACTGTATTTTGTCATGCATCAGCAAAGGACTCCAAAGCCAAAGCAAATACAGTCTCGGGCAACAAGAATGAGCCAGATGCAGTATGGTTGGCAGAAGGCACAGACAAAGGTCATGACAAGCTCTAGGCCATGTCAGCCCTGTCATACGCAACACTCACCTTAATGGGCACCCAAATGTCCACCACAACTATAGAATTATATGACAGTGGAGCCTTGCAACACCTCTCGCCCTATCGCAATCACTTCATTAACTTTGTCACCATCCCTCCCAAGCCAATAACCACAGCAGATAAGTGCACGTTTGACGCAATTGGATGAGGAGATCTATATGTCGAGATACCTAACAGACATTTAATGACACAAGTCTTATTGAAGAACGTGTTGTACGCACCTTCAATGGGCGTAACCCTCGTTTTGATAAGCAAGCTGGCTGCCACTGGGTATGCAGCACTCTTCCATGATTCAGCTTGCCACATCTTCAATCCTCACAAAAGGTTGGTGGGGGAGATCCCTGTTAGCAATAGTCTATTGCGTAAAACGTCAAAATGTGAAGACATTCGCAAATGCTACCACTGCAATCAAAACCCTTACCATGGAAGAACTCCATGCTCAATTGTCACATATCTCTCCAGCCACTATTCACAAGATGTTGACGAAGGGAATGGTTGAGGGGGTAAAGTTGGATCCACTCCACGAGACCATGGGTCAGTGTGAGGCCTGCAAGTATGCAAAGGCCACATGAAAAGCTATTGGGAAGGAGCGTGAGCTGAAACGTTGCCCAGCATTTGGTGACGAAGTGCATACTGACTTATGGGAACCTTCACCCATGGAAATTCCTGGCAAGAAACATTATTATGCGTCTTTTACAGATGACTACACTCACTATACACACCTCTACCTCCAAAGCTCAAAATCCAAAACCTTTAACTCTTATAAGCAGTATGAAGCATGGGACATTGATTAAACATTTGCAATCAGATTGCGGGGGAGAGTACCTGGGTGATGAATTTAACTGTCATTTGAAGGCAGCAGGAACGGAATGGAAACTCACCGTCCATGATACCCCACAGCATAATGGTGTTGCTAAATGACTCAACCGCATGCTTGTTGAACGTGTTCATGCCATTACGCATGCAACAGGACTCCTGAAGTTCCTGTGGGGTAAAGCGTTAGCTCACGTTGTCTATATGAAGAATCACACAGTGTCGCGAGTGCTCGACGGCAAGACACCATATGAGCTGCTAAAAGGGGAATGGCCGAACATAGCAAATGTACTGTGTTGGGGTACCTGTGTATGGGTGCACAATCCAAACACCTCCAAACTCGATGCTAGGGCACATGAGGGGTGATGGGTTGGCTTTGATGCTGAGAGTGGGGGCCACTGAATTTATTGTGAGGACCATCAGATGGTTGGCATTGAACGAAATGTCTCATTTGAGAGACGAGAGGAACCAGTATTGACACAGGGCCTGCAGATCAAGGGGGAGAGAGGAAAGAGGCCAGACAACGATCAGCATGCCAATCTCAAGAATCATGCAGCAACTGACGTGCCCAAACCCCCGCCTTCCCCCACTGTCACACCCGATAAATCTGAAACGCCAGCATCGCCTAGTTTTGACCCACTCGGCTTGAACTTTGAAGAACCTATACAACCCCTTAGGCACTCGACTAGACAAAGAAAGGAATCACCTTATATGCATGCCCTACATGACAACATAGGCACACATGATGGTCAAGGAGGGGAACCAATATTTCCCCCAGGTATTCAGCCTGTTGAGGGCCAATGTGGGAGCGGTGGAGTGAGTGCGGGTGGAGTGGCTGATGCCAGCACACAATGGGAAGTGGAAGAATCCAGAGACATTGCTTATGCAATGCTCGCGGGAACTTGCGAGGCTGAGGCACTGGAGCCACGCACAATCAATGAGGCTCAGATGCAACCAGATTGGCCTCGTTGGGACAATGCCATAAACGTAGAACTCAAGAGTCTTGATGAAGCACAAACCTGGGAAGTAGTACCTCGACCACCGAAAAACGTCAATGTCATAGACTGAAAATGGGTCTTCAAAATCAAGAAGAACTCAGCAGGCAAAATTGACAAGTACAAGGCTCACCTCATAGCAAAAAGATTTATGCAAATTCAAGGTGTCAACTACTATGAAACATATGCACCTGTTGCAAGGCTTCAATCCCTCTATCTTATACTTGCCATGGCTGCACGCCACGACTGGGACATCAACATTTTCGATTTCCATAGTGCATTCCTAAATGGGAAACTCAATGAAAATGAAATAATATTTATGGAACTCCCACCTGGTTTTGCAAAAGGGGGGGAGGATCTTGTTGCATGTCTACAAGTAGCACTTTACAGTTCTAAGCAGGGGCATTAAAATGGTATCAACGTCTCTGTAGGGAGCTCAAGGAGCTTGGTTTCCATCATACCAAAGCCGACTGGGGAGTTTTTGTTGCGAGAATAGGCACAGACTTATAAATTTTAGCATCTCACGTCAATGATTGCACCGTGATGGGCAGTTCAAAAGAACTCATCAAGTCATTCAAAGCCAAAATCAGATCACAGTTCAAGATTACTGATCTTGGGCCAATTAGCTGGCTGCTCAGCATGCAAGTAGCACATGATTGTGACGCTCGAATCATATCCATCTCGCAACAACCCTATGTCGAAGCAATCCTTACAAAATATAATTTCGCCAACTCCAAGCCCGTATCTATCCCTATGGACCCGAACATACAACTCTCGAAAAATCACTCTCTGAAGTCAGCCATCAAAATCGCAAAAATGCATCAGATACTGTTTTGCACAGCCTTGGGCTCGTTGATGTACCTTGCTGTTGGAACAAGGCCCAACATCTTGTTCATTGTATCAATGCTAGCTCAATTTACTGAAAATCCAGGTTGGACCCATTGGGAAGCACTGAAACATGTCTACCACTATCTAGTGGGCATGAAGGGTTGGTTGCTAACCTATGGAACAGAGTCGAAGGGATGAATCGGCTATGCTGATGCTGATGGTGCATCACAGGAGCACCAACACGCAATTATGGGTTACGCTTTCCCCATCAATGGGGGAGCTATCTTATGGGGTTCAAAGAAACAAGAATTAGTAACTCTGTCAACCATGGAAGCAGAATACATTGTGGCTACACATGCTGTGAAAAAGATTATTTGGCTTCATCATCTCATTAACAAAGTCTTCTACCCCCCCGAACATCCAACGGTACTCAATGGTGACAATCAATCTGCCATCATGCTGACTAAGGACAGGAGTTATCACACATGCACCAAGCATATAGATATTCATATTCATTATCATTTTATTTGTTTCGCCATTGCTAATGGCTCTATTCATTTTCTCTATTGCCCTACTGATGACATGGTCGCAGATACTCTTACTAAGGCATTACCTTCCATTAAAGCTAAGCACTTCACATTCAAACTAGGACTCCGCTCTGTTTGAGGGGGAGTGTTGGAATACAAATGTTGTGTGGCTATGCCACTTGCTTACTAATCATGTACTTACTTTTTGTTGTTCGTACTTAGCATACCCCAGTGACTGACTAAACAGTACACTGAGCTTATATCTAACTACAGTTCTCAATCTGCGAGAACCTTGCATCCATGGGACAACCTGTTTCTGATGAAGACCTGTTCAATATAATCTTCAGTTCACTTCCACACAGCTATAACACAGTCCTCTCGTCAATTTCGTCAAACATGAAGTTGCATAGTAGAGCCATTACCTCTGACACCCTCATATCTCTTGTATTTGACGAGTACTATCAGTATTCAACCCTAAGTACCAGATGGTTTCAGCCTTCCAGCCTCGGAACCATGTCAACATAAGTTCAAATGCTTCCAGCTAGAACCATCTCGGAACCACTATGTTCTGAGACTGCTTCCGAAATTCTTGCGCTCCTTCCAGACGTGGAAGCACCAGAACTGTGACCGCACAACCCTTGTGTTCGCTTAGCCTTTTTAACTTTCCATTTACTGCATCTATTACTACACTTTATATTCTTCCCTTGGGTTCATTCCAGGTAACATAATACAAGTATACCTCTGCCCATAGTATATATATTTCTCTTCAGTCTATCAGCACCTCAGTTGTTTCCGTCCATCTAGACAGCAGCTGAGGTGAGTTCATATCTACTTAGTTTTTATTCCTAGCTAATGTACTGTAGCTTTTGGCCACTCCTGCCCTCTTCTAGGTAAATAAACGAGTCATTTCCATCCATCTAGACAGTGGCTGAGCTTTGGGCAACTCCTGCCCTCTTCTAGATTCTGTCATGACACCATTCCAATCTATCCCTTACTATACTCTGGAAACCCAAATCCTTTATTCACCAACACTTTCACAGTTTTATATCCTCCGAACTTCTTAGTATACAAACCTGTTTGCACTTTGCAATATTTCCTGAGTTCAAATATCAACTAAATCCTCAAAGCCCTGACTTCACTGTGAATCCTTTCTTCAATCCTTAAGTTGAACTTAGGATTGTCTTCTGAACCTCTGTCTTGAAATTAAGGGACAGGGCTCATATAGGGGCACAGCATATATGCTGTGCCATGGCCTCATTCCTCAGCCAGGCAAAATGCTCCCTGGGAATATGCTACCATGGCCTCATTCCTTGCTCAGGCAACATACCCCCAGCAGTGGTCCACCTAGGCCCTGTTATTCTATTCATTATCTCAAGTCCTTTATACATTGCAGAACCATGGATGGACCACTGCCAATGAGGATGAGAACACACTCAAATCCAAGTGTAGTTAGGTATAAGCTCAGTGTACTGTGTAGTCAGTCACTGAGGTGTAGCTAAGTATGAACAACGAAAGTAAGTACGTGATTAGTAAGCAAGTGGCATAGCCATATGATGTTTGTATTCCAACACTCCCCCTCAAACAGAGCGGAGTCCCAGTTTGAATGTGAAGTGCTTAGCTTTAATAGAAGGAAGAGCTTTAGTAAGAGTATTTGCAACCATATCATTAGTTGGACAATAAACAAGATGAATAGAACCGTTGGCGACAGAGAAACAAATAAAATGATAACAAATATCAATGTGCTTAGTATGTGCATGATAATTCCCATCCTTAGTCAGCGCAATCGCTGACTAATTGTCACTATAGAGGGTTATTGGGTGTTCGAGTGGACAAAAGACTTCGCCAATAAGGCAACATAACCAGATTAATTCTTTTGTGGCATGGGTGGCTGCGATGTACTCAGCCCCCATAGTCGACAATGTTACAAGTTCTTGTTTCCGTGACCCCCACAAAATTGCTCCCCCATTGATGAGGAAGGCAAAACCCATAATTGCGTGACAATGTTCTTGCGATGTGCTGTCAGCATCAGCATAACTGATGAGTCCCTTTTTTTCCGTTCTGTATGTGAGTGCCCAGTGTTTCATACCAACAAGATATTTGTAAACATGTTTTAGTGCCTCTCAATGCACCCATTCAGGGTTTGCAGTAAATTGAGCTAGTGTAAACACGACAAACACAATATCAGGGCGTGTACCAACAGCGAGGTACATTAATGAGCCTAAGGTGGCTTGAAATGGGACTTGACGCATTCTTGCAGTTTCAACGGCCGTTTTTGGGGATTGGTTTCATGATAATTGGATATTGGGGTCCATGGGGATTGAAACAGGCTTCACATCAGCAAAGTTATACTTAATTAGTATTGCCTCGATATATGGTTCCTGTGAAAGAGAGATGGTGTGAGTGTCACAATCATGTGCAACTCACATTTCAAGCAGCCAACTGATTGGCCCGAGATCAGTGATCTTGAATCATGATCCAATCTCGGCCTTGAAGGCCTTGATAAGCTCTTTTGAGCTTCCCGTCATGGTGCAGTCATCGACATGGGATGCTAGGATTAATAGATGAGTGCTGATTCTTGTGACGAAAACGCCCCAGTCGGCCTCGGTACGACAGAAACCTAATTCGGTGAGTTCCCTGCAGAGCCGTCAGTACCATTTTAATGCGCCCTGCTTGGATCTGTACAGAGCGACCCGTAAATGTGCTACAACATCTCGGCCACCCTTGTCGAAGCCTTGTCGAAGCTCCATGAAGATTACTTCATCGATGTCCAATTTCCCATTAAGGAAAGCACTGGAAGTCGACAATGTCGACGTCCCAGTCGTGACGTGCTGCTATGGCTAGGATGAGTCGAAGTGAGGTGAGGCGAGCAACAGGAGCATAGGTTTCATAGTAGTCTATGCCTTGTACTTGTGTAAATCCGCGCACGACCAATCGAGCCTTGTATTTATTGATCTCACCAGCTGAGTTCTTCTTTATCTTGAAGACCCATTTTGAATCAACAATGTTCGTGTTTGCTGGCCGTTGTACGATGTCCCAGGTGTGAGCTTCATCAAGACTTCTTAATTCTGCATTGATAGCTTCTTCCCATCTTGGTCAGGCTGCATATGTGCTTCTACAGGTGGAGTCTTCTCAAAGTTGGGACCTAGTGGATTGGGAGCATCGTTTGGGTTGTCATGCTCAATGTGAGGCTTTGTGGTGATGGGAGGAGGTGGTGGGGGCTTTGGTACATCAGTCATTGCTGCATCTTTGAGATCAGCACGCTGATCGTTATCAGACCTTTGTCCTTTCTCCCCCTTAATCTGCGTCCTTCTTGAGGCTAGACCAAGGACTGCTCCCTCCCATCTCTTGAATGAAATGTTCCATTCGATGGCAATCATCCACTTATCCTCCAGATAAATCCAGTGGCCATCACTCTCAGCATCAAAGCCTACCCACTGTCCCTCTCATGCTCGCATGTCGAGTTTTGAGCCGTTTGGGTCATGTACCCAGACGTGGGTTCCCCAGACTGGTAAGTTGGATATTTGAGGTTGTTTGCTATATAATAACTCATACAGTGTCTTGCCATTGAGTATGCGGGATGCTGTTCAGTTCTTCACATAGATGGCATGCATTATGGCTTCCCCCCAGAAGAATTTTGGTAACCCACTCGCATGGAGGACAGCACATACACGTTCCATTAGCGTACAGTTGAGCCTTTTGGCCACTCCATTATGCTGTGGTGTATCATGCACGGTGAGCTTTTGCTCTATGCCTTGAAACTTCAAGTGACATGTAAAATCTTCACTCAGGTATTTGCCACCACAATCTTTCAATAAGATATGTGTCTTACTGTTCCTATTTGGCAGCTCAATCTGCAGGTTTCCTCATCCAATCACATCGAATGTTCATTTATCAGCTGCTGTGATGGGTTTCGGGGGAATTGAGACAAAGTTTATGAAGTGGTCATGATATGGGATAGATGCTGTGTGGTGCCACTATCATAGAGTTCTGTGGTAGTCTGTTGCATCAGAGTGCCTACTTGGGCCAGCGTAGCATAGGTCAACATTGATGTAGTGTCCAGCTCGTCACACGTAGCCGTGCCATTGTTGCACTCAACTAGCCATACCCCATCAAGCTCGCTGTGTTGGCCTTCAGTTTCCCCTTTAAGTCATTTGAGGACTTATCCTTCTTTCCTCTAAACCTCCAATTCTTTGGAGCTTGTCCCACCTTGCTGCCTCCTTCCTCCCAGCAGTCCTCTGTCTTATGGCCAGTCCAGCCACAGTTGAAGCAAGTACCTGGAAATTTTGGCTTTTGACATTTGCCTTTCTTCAAACCATCAGCAGGGGAAGCTATGTCATCTCCTGAAGACTTCATCTTCCCACCGCTTTGGGCAACGAGGTGGTCATACTCATTGAGTACAAGGGACATGAGGGTGTCTGAGGTGATCGTTCTGCTGTGAAGTTTCATGCTTGTTGAGACTGACGAGAGAATCGTGTTGTAGGTGTGTGAAAGCAAGGTGAAGATTATATTGAATAGATCTTCATTTGAGACTGGTCGTCCCATGGATGTGAGGTCTTCATGGATGGATATCATCTTGTCGAGGTGAGCCTGAGTATCCCTGCCGTCCTTTAATTTCATTTTGCCGAGCTGACGTCTCAGCTCGATGGCAACAACCAAGGAATGATCTTGGAACTGGCTCTTTAATGTTTCGAAGAATTTGTTTGCGGTGGTTTTGGATATAAGGTGCATGAAGAGAGAATCTGGGATTGCATTGGAAATTTGCTCTTGTATGAGAGCATCCTTTTCTATCCATTCCTTGAGGTCCGTGTCATAGTCTGCTACTGCAGCTATCTCAGCTATGGTCATTGGTACCCATGCTGGCAATTTCCCCTCTGTGGGATCAGTAGGCATTGTCTCCATGCCATGCAAGTAACCTAGCAATTTTCTTCCTCGTAATGTCATTTCAAGTCTGGCCTTCCACAACAGCCAATTCTTCCCTGAAGCGTCCAGCTTCGGGACCTTGAAATGTCCATCACAGATATTGCTTGTTGACATCTTTTAGCTGTTACGAGGGGTAGAGCAAATACTTCTTTTGAGACTTCGAACTTAGTTGGAAGCTCAGGGCTCATAACCTGTAGTTAGGTATAAGCTCAGTGTACTGTGTAGTCAGTCACTATATTCACCTGTAGTTAGGTATAAGCTACAGGATATTAGTATGTGGTGTATGACAAGTATAGACGAGTCTCATCTCAGTGTACTGTGTAGTCAGTCACTGAGGTGTAGCTAAGTATGAACAATGAAAGTAAGTACGTGATTAGTAAGCAAGTGGCATAGCCATACGATGTTTGTATTCCAACACCAAGTTCAATCACTACTGTCATGAGCTCCTCAAGCAGGAAAGGCACAAGGATTGTGGTGGCTGCAAGGCTGAGTTGCAGTGCTATATCAGTGACCTGCCTCAAAGGATATGGACATTGTGCAATGGTGGGGGGTAAGTATTCTTGTTTGGAATCCAGCTTGGATGCTAACTAATATATAGGACCACACGAACCTTTACCCAACCCTCACCCTATAGTAAGATATAAGCTCAGTGTACTAGGCAGTAGTCACTGAGGTAGCTGGGTACAAACAAGCAAAAGTATAAGTACATGATTATATAAGCTGTGGCGTAGCCACACAATGTTTGAACTTCAACATGCCCAAATTGCAAAGGATGTTTGTGCCATTTCTGTGACCTCATGTGAGTGCCTCTTTTCAGCTGGTGCTGAAATCACAACCAACCACTGCTCTCGCCTTGCTGCCAAAAAAAACTCCAAATCATGAAGCATGCATGGCATAGGCACATCAAAGATCATGCTACCTGAACTCCACTGAGATTGATGAAGTGCTCATGGAGGAATTCAAGGAGTTGCTTGTCTAGGATGGCAAGATGACAGAGTGGGACAACTTAAATGACAGCTCAGATGTCATCATGTTGTAGTTTCAGAGGAGCCTTTTCACAGATCACAGTAATGTCAAGTCCGGGTTCAATCCTGGAATTCCTGGATATTCCAGAGCACGTGGAATGGTGGGGTTGGTTGGGAATCCCTGAGGGGGGTCGGAGGTGTAAGGAACTTCAGCTTCAGCTTATGTGCTGTGCCCCTGTATGAGTTCTATTTCTTGATTTCAGAGCAGAGGGTCAGAGGTCAATCCTAAGGTCAACTTAAGGACTGAGGGGGTTCAGAGTGAAGCAGATCAGGAGAGAACGGGATTTAGTTGATATTCAAACTAAGAAAATATCAAAGAGTACAAGCAGGTTTATATACTGAAGAGTCCAGAAGATATAAAGATGTTAAAGTATGTCAGACGAATTGGAGTTTCAGGTTTCCGGAAGGAAGTAAGGAATAATCAGAATGGTGGAATAGTGACTGAGGGCAATGGCGCAATAATTGTAAAGCAAGGGGAAAGGGAATTATCAATAGGAACTGTAGGTGTCAAGAAATGTTAAAGGAAAGTGACATATGTCAAGAGATAGCCAAGATAGGAATACAAAAGTCCGGGACGGGAATGCAAAAGTCCAAGGGTCGGGATTCGGGATTTGATCATAGGGGGTCAGAATTGGGCCAGATGGGTTAGGAAAGTTTCGGGATGTGATAGGGGGCCGGAATTGGGCCGGAATTGGGCCAGATGGGTTAGGAGAGTTTCGGGATGTGACAAGTAAACATTATATCACAGTATTGACAAAGAGAGTTTTACAGGGCTTGTCACTGGGTAATCAATGAGAGGGAGTTCTGCCCTGGAACAAGAAAGGATGGCAACTTAAATCCTAACAAAGACAAAGCTACCACTGCATATCCAGTGGGGACTTGAAGACAGGACGAAGGTCGGGGGTAGTCAAAGTCCTCAGTTGTGGTGAAGATGGGTGCCGCAGCGTCTTCAGCGAGCTCGACAGGACGTACAACAGAGCCGGCGGCAGTAGGACTTCAGGCAAGAGAGCACAATGTGGACATGCACGTGCTCTCCAATGCATCCACCAGTGGTTATGCTGCTCTATTACTGTCGAACGCCTCAACGCTGGATATCAATTCCGCCATGGCTGAAAATACTTTGCAATTGCCTGCATGTGTCGGAATTGGCTGGGGGAGTATTTCTGTCGAGGTCTTGTGACCGGTGAAAGCAAGTTACAACGCTTTCAGGAAGCGCAATCAGCAAGCACGTAGGGAGTGAATCAACTTGGTATATCGTGTACAAATCCTGGCTGGACGATTGTCAACTCGAGAGCTCGTAGCAGGTTGTGCGATCGCTTGAAGAGCCATTTTGAAAGTGTCCACAACATGTTCCAGCCTTCCAGGAGGAAAAGGAGCGTCGCATGAACTGTGGCTAAATGGTCGCATGGACTGTCGGCGTGTACCGATGTGCGATGTGGATGCTCGACGGGTAGCGGTATGCTTTGGTAACATGGATCAGAATACACGAACGATGGAAAGGTTCACATTCAGAAAGTCTAGCTCACTAGTGTGCTTCGTTGTGGCATGGTACCTAGTGTCTAGGGTTCACCACGGGTACGGGTCACAGCGCGGGTTTTGACGTATGGGTCTGGGAGGTTCGGGTACAGTATGGAAGGTTAACTCTTGTGCCAATACCGAGCACCGTACCCGCGGTGTACGGTGTTCCTTATCTCTCTGGACCTGAAGCTTGAAGCCTATCCGAGTCATGTTGTAAATCAAAGTAAGTAACCCTCTTATCTCTCCAAGTCTTCCGGCATCGTGAATCAAAATACGAGCAGAAGACAAAATAAGTTACATCCTCTTCATACGAAAACAACAATTACTATTTCTTGTTTCTCATCTTCTCGAGTTGCTGAACTCACGCTGATAGAATCTGTGAATCATTTGCAAAGCAAACGAAGAAACCCATCGGCCACTTGCTGCACCAAACAAAAATAATGATAAGAGTCTTATTGCCCTCGGTATAAAGAGGGCGTGGCCGAGGCAACGATGGTCAACAGTTTCGTCATTTTTCACCCTCTACCAACTTGCCCATCGTCTGCGCCACTTCCTACTGGAGATATCTCGCTTGTGCAGACTGCCTACGCTAACGAGCTTGAGTACTTGCAGAAGCCCACTGAACGTGTTAAAGACCCACTGCAATGGTGGGTTAATAACAAGTCAACTTACCCATCCCTCTCGCATCTGTATGACACATGCCTTTGCTGGTCGGTCATCCAATGGGTATTGCAGTTAGCCCTGGATGGGCTGATATTGAAATGCGTTGACCTCGGTGCCTATTTCGAAATGAGTCGAACGAAAATCAAGGCTTGCCTAAAATTTATTGGTGACTACAAGGTCAACGAAGGCATGGCTCATGCCTCGTTTCCGGTGACAATGAGCAAACGTGTCTGATGTTAGATATACAAGGAAGGGATTGGAGCGATCGAAAGGAATCACCTGTTCGTCAAGATAGCGATGTATCTTTGGTGCTGTCGTATTTTGTGGGGGGAGGTAACGTGTAGTGTATTGACGGTTGTCCAAGATAGAACTGCACATGGAACTGATGGTGGTAGCGAGGCAGACCGAGCAAGGAGATCGGAAATGAATGGAATGTCAAGGACATCAATTCTAAGGGAGTGTCAAAGTCAGCAGGCTCAACGCTGTATCTGTCATGGAAATAGCTCAATACCTTTGCAGCCTTCCTGCACGCTGCCATGTCCCTTTTACCTGCCATGCCCCGGTGGTCCCCTGGACGACCACGAACGACCTCGAGATCGCCTTAATGCGATGTGTTTAGATGGTGCATCCAGGGTTGCTGTATATTGTGGTAGCATCAGCAAGACACGCTGCAACACGCGTTGACACACGTCTGCATCAGCAGTGAGAAACGCGGCATGGCGTATGAGTGTTGTAGAGTCTCCTACCGGGCGTTGATTATTATATTGTTTTCGTTGAGGAAGATGTGTATGATACACAGATAGACGCGCGCGCGTTGTGAATCTAGATGCAGAAGACTGGGAAAGCGCCCAAGCCACAAGGAAGCTGTGTGTTGCTGTGAAAATGTAACACAGCAACGAGGGAAATGGTTGAAGGGACAATTACCTCGGAAAGGTCCTGAAACACACTTTCGCCGACCCTCCCTCATCCATCTGTCGCCTGTCGCTGAATTAGCTTGCAGGTTATGGCATCGCGGCTCTACGATACGGCGAGAAATACATACCTGCGCATTAAAGGGCTCCCATTGCCGCCGTTGGTGCTACTTGGTCAGACAGGTTGGATAAATTCGGTTGCGTTTCTACCCGATGGCAAGCAGGTGATCAGTTGCTCCGATGACAACAGTATTCGAGCTTGGAGTGTAGAAGATGGTCATGAGGTGGGGCACTCGGACTGGGTCGGGTCATTGGCATTCTCCCCAGACTCGGCGAGGCTTGTCAGTGGATCATACGACTCGACGGTGATTGTATGGAGCACGACGACGGGCGAACGACTCGCAGGTCCTCTCAAAGGACACAGCTACGGGGTTACTTCGGTCCAATTGTCACCGAATGGGGATGCGATTGCCAGCTGTGACTGGACTAAAATCCGCATTCGGAACAGCCACTCTGGCGAACTCGTCATCCCGCCCATCGAAGTTCACGCGTATTCACTCGTATGGACACCCGATGGCCAGCGACTCATCGCTGGGTGTAGCGGCGGTTCCATCAAATGCTTTGATTCGTCGACCGGCTCACTACTCGCGGAATGGAAAGGTCACACCCGCGTCGTCTACTTCATCGCAGTTTCACACAACGGCAAATTCATCGCGTCTGGCTCGCACGACGCAACCGTCCGTCTCTGGGATGCAACGTCATTCACCCAGATTGGCCCTGTTCTTCAGCACAATGACTGGGTGTTGTCTGTCGCAATTTCCCCTGACGGCAGCCATCTCGTGAGTGGGGGAGAGGACCACAAAGTTCGCATTTGGACCCTGAAAGGCATCGTTCTTGCCTCCCTCCTCAACAACACCCCGACGTCATCAAATGACGCAGTAAGTACCCACGTTTACACTTGTCTATCAAACTCTGTCGACTCACCAGTATTGTTCCACAGCCAGCCGACGTCAGTCTTCACATCGCTGCTTGTCGCGAATGCTTCATTGACACTGACAACCATCTCATGACTCTGTACAGCCTCGCCCTCAAGAAGCACAAGACTCGCAAAATTTCAAGGACGACGAGAACACAACGAAGAAGAACACCTCAGAAGGAATGGATACCCCATTGCGGAGGCGTCCCAGCGAGTCATCGTCGCTGCGTGATTTCCTCAATGCGAGTCTTACTCCACGATAGGATAGCAACTTGTTCTCAATCCCCCATCAGCGGCCTGTGATACTGTCTTTCGGAGAGAGTGACGACACGTCCGACCTCATGTACGACACCTTCAACAACAGTCTGCCTGATGTTCGTAACATGCTCTCCATCTTCACTCATGCTCTGATATACTCTGTCAGATACCACATTCAGGAGACAAACCCCAGACAGAGAAGCGCCTTTCCAAGTTCCGCAACATCCTTACGCGGAAGGGGAAAGGTGGACAAGCCAAGGTACGTCCACAGCTACATGATTCATTGGTATTCGCGAACTTATCCTCCGGGAAGACCAAACAGCCAGATGGTCAACAAACAGCCCAGGGAGCAGATGGAGAATGTCCTGAGGATGTACGGGGCTTGTTCTCACCGCAACGATCAGTCGTGTTAACACGAGTTCATAGCATCAACCCGCTACCACACCACGGGAGCTTACTGCAAAAGACAAGGGAAAACAAA
>MU127477.1:17359-45334 GCA_014904945.1 Gyrodon lividus
ACGTTTGCTTGAGGCATTAAAGCGATTGTTAGTGAGATTACATCTTCGCAAACCACCCCCCGCCCCTACCAACGCCCCTCCTTCGACGAGTGTTCCACTCGCGTCGTCTTCTCATGCAGTCCACGATGTGAATCCCGCTTCCCTTGCCCCCACTAATCAACCCCCGCCCGCCATTACGATCAATCCACCCACGGGCCCGATAGAGGCGCAAGTAGACCCATCAACATTCCCTGCGTCCTCTAGTGAACCACCCTCGTCACCTGCTCAAGCCCTTCCTCTTGCACCCATAGATCTCAAGTTCCAAGAGACTGTGTTCCGGCTGAATATGGAAGACCCATGGCGCGATGCTTGACACCACTGTCTGTGCAATGCTTTCCCATTTTTCGGACTGTCGGGTGCTTGTTTATAGGCTAGGATGTCCACTGCCGCCGATCGCAAATGTTCGTGTGTATATAACCCTTTTTCCCGCGTTGTTTTCGTCCATACCCAATATCTCTTAGCTTAGATATCTTTCGCGTGTTTCCTATCATTCATTCGCTTTATTCCAGGTTCTCCCCCAAATTTTGATGGTGGAATACTCTGGCACCTAACCTATGCGGGGTCGGACTACGCAATGGGGGATCTCCATCGGATGCAGGCAGCAAGCTCATTCTGATAGAATGAATGCTGCTCCTTGATTTCGGTACGTTCATCAAGACTTTGAGGTGCGAAGTCAGCGAGGAGTGATGGATCGAGTTAATGGGGGGAAGTACGAGTAACATGGGTGATCGATTAAGTTGACCCTGGACGTGGTTGGTCATGAAAAGGGGAGGTACTCATACTCACTCGCTGCAACAGGTCGTTCAGTCAGGTCTGACCTGCCCCGTGAAAACCTTATCTGAGAAACATGAAGAAATATAAAAGGGAACCGAGGCGGTAACAGCCCGCTCTCGTCCGAGTTCCCATGAATTACTTGCACACGCCGTTGGACTTGGTTCGGACCGATCACGGGTGAATAGCCTCCGCATCGTTCTTAACCTTATTGAAGTGGGTCCATACATATCGTACCGCACCTCTTCGAGGGTCCTTACTGTGCAGAGGGTGGCAGCTTTAACTTTCAGCTGGGAGCATAGATGGATCTATGTGACACGGTCGATAGGGCCCTGCACAGCAAGAAGAAGCGTGGGATGGGTCAAGTTCTAGATGGGGAGCAGGACAGACAGAGAGACCAACCTCCAATTCAATTTCGGAGTTGGTTAGATGAGACGTTTGACGACTGCGGAGGTCGCCGGGGGGAGTCGTCGCACTTGGCCTCCACGAGGGAACTCGTTAATGAACACTGTGAGCCTGTTTGGAGCACGGAACGAGGATAGTGTGCTACACCCAGTTAGCATTGATGCAACCGCCATTTGAAAAAGGTGAAGCTACCTATTGTATCCTCGTACCTGATCAGAATCACGTCAGGAAAGCTAGGAGTGATCGTTCTCGTCTATCTTCGTATCTCTCAGTCTCCATAATCGTGATTGGCCCACCTGTATAACGGTCCATTGATGAGAGTCGTCTTAAGAGTAGAAAGCGCTTGTTCGAGAGGTAATGCCACCTATGCGAAGACCATGATCTTGGGACACAGTCTGTGACCGTTGTGGCAGTAGCCTGGCACGACGGAAGGCTCACGTCCAGAAAGCCTAGCTTGTCGCTGGACTGCATTGTGGTGCGGTATGTAGTGTCACATTGGGCATCGAGGTACGGAAGAGCACAATTGGTTCAGTGAGATACATGACTAAGTAGCCTTTATGGGATTTGATGACCTGCGCTGGTAGTTCTTGCATCGTATCACACGCACCCTTACGATGCAGCTGACGAAATAGTATATGAAACGGTTGCGAGGTGCGGACAAAAAAATCTTTGGCGTTTGGTGACAGCATAACAAACAGGAAGATACCTATTGGCTAGGAACTGGGGTCTGGTTGGCGTAGAAGCAGCTACGAGCTCTGATCTTGGAACGCGGCAGGGTTAAGAGACCGAATTACACAAAGGATACCGATTTCGTCGAGGAGTGCATTTGTATAACATAGGTGTTCGCTAATCGGTCATTTAACGGGCATCGTGCTTGACCCCGGATGCGCTGACGTTCGCTTTTGCACGAGGCGAGACACCGGAATCTCCGTGGAATGGACGTTCGAGAAGCGATCGAGAACCCAGGTGGCGCTATTGGAATACGTTGACCTTGGTTCCCATTTCGAAATGAGTGTGAAGGAAAATCGAGACTCGCCTGAAATCTACTGGCAACTAGAAGATCAAAAAAAGGCATGGCTCATGCCTCTCGAAAAGGGATGACCTGTTCGCCAAGAGAACGATAGATGTACGTATCTTCGTTGCTGTGGTATCTTGTGAGGGGTGGTGAAATAGCGGTATGATTGAAAGGAGGCAACGTGCAGTGTATCGATGGTTGCCAAAGATAGAACCGCACCTGAAACTGGTGATAGCGAGGCACAGAGAGACGATTGGAAATGAATGGAGAGAGGAGGGTATTTGAATAGACATTTGACACCAATGCACTTTGGAGGAGGACGTCAAAGGCAGCAGGTTCGTAGCTTTCCTGCCCCTTACACGCCCCTTTCACCTGCCGTGCCACGGTCCCCCAGATTACCACGGACGATGTCGAAAGTGCCTTTAATGCAACGTGGTCAGGTGGTCCATCCTGGGTTGCTGTATATTGTGGTAACAGCACCAAGACACGCTGCAACATACGTTGACATACGTCGGCCAGCAATGATAGACACGGTGTCGCACACAAGTGTTGTAAAGCCTGCTACCGGGGGTTGATGAGATTGGTTTCGTTGAGTAAGTGATAAACAGATAGACGCCTGTTGTGGATCTAGACCCGGAAGATTTGGAAAGTGCCCAAGCCACGAGGAAGCCATGTGGCTTGCTCGGATTGGGTCAAGTCATTGGCATTCTCCCCAGACTCGGCGAGGCTTGTCAGTGGATCAGATGATGAGACGGTGATTGTATGGAGCACGACGACGGGCGAACAACTCGTAGGATGTTCCAACAAGCCACGTGAGTGAGAGATGCCAAATTAGGACACGAATTATGACGTCTTCTCTCTCGAGCGGCAACATCGTTGGGATAGCTGGAGCGGGTTTACAGTAAACCTCAACTACCTCAACTACGAAAACCCGCAAGTATATCACAGGTATCCCTTAATTCCGCACTAGAAACAGTTTGTGGCAGATACACGACGTCGCGAGCCTCGCTACTCCGCAAGCCTTTGTGTCTAATTCCGTCAAGCTGTTCTGTGTAGCTCTTTTGCAGTGCATCCCCATCCAGATCGTAACAATATCTTGGCTGTGTCACCGAATCCTGCCCACTACCTCCTCGCCGCCTTATCACTTCCACCCTTCTTACGACCCCCCACGGGCCCCACGCTGCGTGCAGTATATCATCATCACACAGAACGTCGATGGTCTGAGCATCCGAGTATACAGGAATGTCGTTTCCCATGAATTCGAACGGCACCCACCGAATAGCGATTCACCGAACCGAGATGCACGGCCGACTATTGGACGCCATTTGCATTGTCAGTGCCAGTGGTCGTGGACACCGCGAGAAAAACAATTCCGACCCTCTCTGCTCGGCAATCAGTATGCATGAGTTCACAGAGGGTGCGCGTGACGCCAGGCATGAGTTGCGTCTTACTTCCGGGAGAAAGTTGAAGGCGATATCGTGGAGGTGAAACAGTTTCCATCTTGGGGTGGGCGCATAACGTACTGCGAGCCACTGAAGAACCTAGCGCGGGGAGGACCAGCTACCTTCCTCTGACGGCGCACGAACTTGCCTGTATATCGGCTTCCTGTTTCAACACCCAACTACATAACTACATCTAGGTCGACGCACTCAGGCTTACCGCGGTCCATATAAGATTGCTCTACAACTGTATATCATGCCAAAGTCATACTAGGACGACGGTGACGAAATGGCACATACGAGGGAGTACCATGAACATGAGTATTGATCTGGGACGGAATATGAGAAGTTGAACGTCATCCCTACTGGCAGCCCGCCGTCAGGATCAACGGTTTCATTGCCGTAAGGGAAATCCTACCTTGGTTCTTGTCAAGGAAACCCGAAGAGCTCGTCTCTGTCGCATGCAGGCTACCGGGAAGACCGGCTTGGCCGTAACAATGAATAGGTACCCCACAAAACCGCAGTGATTCTGACACACAGGAGACGATGCAGTGCTTCAGGGCGCAAGTTTGTTCGTGCGCTGAGGCCATGATCCTACTGACTCAGAGGAGCAATTCCCGACACTGTTCTCATATCATATCGATGGACTTGCCATAGCTCTCGTGCAACGCGAAGTGAAGAAAACTCGGTCTGGTTCCCATGCGAAGATCTGTGAATGGGATCTCTGCATCAAAATCATAGGACAAAGGGTTCGTTAATCCAGCTACACGAGGGTCGGCGTGATTTAAACAACTTATATTCCCCAGGAGACACGCCTACCATTAATGATAATCCTCGCATCCACCACATTGAACAACCATCTAGGACTGAGGTAACATAAGTTAGACTAGTTCATTCCTAGTAAACTCAACGATCGATCTCGTCGTCGGATGTGCGCACTCGACCCGCATCGAGGGAGGTCCAGCATCGTTGAATGAATGTCCACCAAAGGTCAGTCACCAGTGATTGACGGGGACATCTCGGAGTCTCCCCTTATGAAAGTGCGACTAGTACCCGCTCGTCACGAAAATAGCAACGGTAGGGCGGTTTGCCTGTCAGAACATGTTGACCATTCAGTACGTCATTGTGAGAGGGAAATGGGAATAAGTGGGACAAACGGACAACCGTGCCCACGTTCCGCCATTCCATACGTCTACGTACTGGTGAAGGGAGCAGGGGCTTTTCGGAACGGCACATTATGGGGTACGAGCGGGGACAACCGCTTCGTCGTAGCAGCTTGGTCACCGGTTCCTCACGGTCGTAGTTCAAGGCAGGCATTGTAAAGCAGCGATTCGCTTCTCAGTTGTCCTCTGTAGAAAACATCACTGTTTACTATGCTCTTCACTTTCTCAACGACCATCACTACACTGCCTTTCTTGGTTGCTGTGGCTCTTCAGCATGTCAAAAAGGGGGGAACAGTGATTCCACTCTCCAAATGTTCATCGCTGGTCAATGCTGTCAAGAGTGATAAAACCTATATGAGGGCAGGAGTTTCCTAGACTCAGCCGCTGCCTAAGGAGGCCAAAGAACGACTTTATTCACCTATATGAGGGCAGGAGTTTCCCGGACTGTCAGGGATTAGCTAGGGGTAGTAAATGAGTGTGAGGGAAACTCACCTCAGGTGCTGCCTGAGGAAAAAGAACGACTGAGGGATTTGAATGTAAAGAGAAGTATATATAATGGGTGGAGAAGTGGTCACGAATGACAGCGGATCAGGAATGGATTCGGGAACATGGAAGGGAATGCTAAGTAATACATGATAAATAAGGCATATCAAGCGTCGTGCCAAGGGTCCCCCGTGTCCAATCGGAACATACTATCTTGAGATCTCCGGGTGTGATAAAATGAAGAACTTGCGCAAGTGTTGAAGAGGTTCCACTGAAGGACACAGGGAATAGAGATGGGTCCACTTGCGCCTCTGTGGTACCCGTGGGCGGAGTGATAGCAATGGCAGTTAAGGGCGGGAATAAAAGGTAGCAGATGCCCCGTCATGGCCCCATGAGAGGACGACACCGGCGGAACGCTGGTCGAAGGTGGAGCGGCGATGGGAGAAGGGGGAAGTTTACGAAGGTGTAGCTTCACCAATGATCGCTTCAATGCCTCAAGAAAACGTGGCCTTCGCCGCACGACCTTCTCGTCTGGAGGGAAGTTTGAGTCGCGCATGCCAATACATAGGTACGATGCGAAACCCTCGCTCGATCTCATGGGGTAGTGGTCCTGTTTCGAATGCGAAAATCTGTGACGGTTTCTGCATTAATGCATTAGGGTATGTCTAACGTATACGACGAGTCCGTGCCTCTACAATCCAGGTTGGCTTCTCTCGGCGCCTCGTGGCGACTTCATGAAGTCTCCATGAGTCGCGGACGATTGTGGGTGAGCGAATCTTCGCTACGAGACGACGGTTGATTGTTGTGACGCTGTGCAACGGAGGACAGATAGATGATTCTTTAGTTTTGAAAACAGCGGATATAGCCTACCAAGATACTCACGTCCATGGAGGAGCTGGCTGCGTCACACTGCATAAATTGCGTGATCCTATAGAATGACAACGACTGGCAACAACTACACACCTCGCTAGTCTCAGACGAATTTCCGTGTGCAAGCGAGTGATCCTGCACCCGTGCCTTAGATCCGTCGCGACGTGACGTGAGGGCTTGACGGATTCGATCGACTCGACGACGAACTGGGTGTTTGGGAAGAGTTGCAGAGGCAGTGGGGCGTGGTTTGAGATTAGGAGTGGAAACACCGTCGGCTTCTTCCGCAGGACCAGGCATTCCTTTTGTTTCCCTTTATCCTATGCGATAAGTTCTCGTGGAGTGGCAGCGGGTGGAAGCTATGAACTTCGGTTAGCACGACTGATCGCTCCGGTGAGAAACAAGCCCCTTACATCTTCAGGATGTTCTACATCTGCTGCCTGGGCTGCTTGTTGACCAGCTGGCCGAGGTTGCGTCTTGCCGGGGGCAGATCACATAAGTCTGCGAGTACCGATGAGCAATGTAACTTTCAGCGTAACTTGGCCCCTCCTCCTTTCCCCTTTCGCGTCAGTAGGTTGTGAGACTTGGAACAGCGCTTCTTCGTCTAAGATTCGTCTGCCGGATGTGGGACCTGACAAAGTGCCACCAGAACGGAGGTGAACATTCTGCGGAGCGTTGTTGAAGTTGTCGTACATTCATTTGGTTAGATGCGTCGTCCGAAAGGCAATATCGCGGTGCTGAAGGAGGAGTGAGAACGAGTTGCTACGTCATCACGACCCACATCGAGGAAATCGCGTAGCAACGATGACTCGCTGGGACGCCCCCACAATGCAGTATGCACCCCCTCCGAGCTGTCCTTCTTGGTCGTGTTCTTGTCATCCTTGGGGCTTTGCGAAACATGCGCTTCTTGAGGGTGAAGTGTACGCTCTGATGAAATGGTATTCGTGATGAGCAGCAGTGTGGAAACTGACGTCGGCTGGCTGTGGAACACCATCGATGAGTCAACAAAGTTTGGTAGACAGGTGGATTCGTGGATACGCACTGCGTTATCCGATGTCGTCCGCACACCCAATAATGAGTCGCTGGTCATCGGGTGACCATGCAAGTGAACACCGTGATGCGTCCACTTTGATCTGTGTAAAAGTGGCCTTCCCAAATGCATATGTCACGCCAGTTACAACTCCCAATCTCATACCCACTCGGAGACAATGCGACCGAGACAACCCCATTGGTGTGTCGTTTGTCGCGGCGAGGACCTGCGAGTCGTTCGCCCGTTGTTGTGCTCCACATAAATCCCACCGACAAGCAAGCCTCTATGATTCTGGGGAGAATACCCAATCCGAGTGCCCCTCCAACTCCGCGACCTTTTTCGTGGGTCGTTGCATTACAAATAGTGATTTTGTTTTCCTCCCATCCACTGGTCACCCATCGTCCGTCACTTGAAGCTACGACTGCGAGTCTGCGACCACCGGGCCACCCTCTCTCATCGCTGTCCCTACCCCACAATCATCTTCTATCCTCCATGCTCCAACGGTGCTGTCATGGGAGCAACTGATCACCTGCTTGGCATTGGGCAAAAATGCAACTGACCATATTCAATCCGTGTGACCATTGACCAAGCAGCACCAACAGCAGCACCAGGGCACCGACGACGGTAATGGGAACACCGACGATAGCACTGGGAGTCCTCTAATGCGCCGGTACGCATCCCTCGCCGTATCATAAAGCTGCAATGAAATAAGTCTCTGGAATCTAATACAGCGACACATGAGAGGAGGCAAGGTCAGCGTTCAGGACTTTCGGGGGTACGCCTTCCTAACCATTTCCCTCGTTGCTGTGCTCCATGTTCAGTGTGCTCCATGTTCGGTATTCACACCAAGCCACCTTCTGGGCGCTTCCGCAGCCTCAGACTGCCGGATCTAGATCCACAACGAGCGTGGGGCGGGTAGGGGGCCGTCCGCCCGTCTGATCTGGTATCACTCTCACGTTGCTCAATGAAACCAAGTCAATCAACATCTGGTAGTAGACGTTACAACACCCAGTTATGACGACCCATGTCAACATGTGTTAGTGAAGTCGCCACCATATACCAGGAAGACAGAATGGGTTATCTGACCACGTCGAATTGAAAGCGTCCTTCGAATCATTGCTGGTAGTCCGAGGGGCGAGCGGGCACGGCTAGGTGAAGTAAATGCGGAAGGAATGCTACGCACGTGCCACGCTATTTCCACGACAGATGTTGCGTTGGGCCTGCTGAGCTTGACGTTCTTCGCCTGAATAATAATCTCTATTCAGATATCCTTGTCACTCCGTTCACTTTCCCATCATCTCTCTGCCTCTTCCTCGCTATTACCTTCAGCTACAGGTGAGGTTCTATCTTTGGAACCATTGATACGTTGTTGACACCCGTACGTTGCCTCCCCTCAATACTACAGCTATTCCTCCACCCCTCGCATATGCCACAAAAGCGAGATACGGTAGGGTAATGATCACGGGCATCAGAGGAAACACGCAGCAGCCATGTTTGATGATGCCATAAACCTCGTTCTTGCTACACTACGGTCCATCAGAAGTTCGATAAACGGAAGCACGACTCAGGTGCTCCTCAAGACTGAAATACCATTGATGAAATGAAGTGAGTGCGAGTTCAGAGAGGATGATCATTCTAGGCGTGAATCCCATTTTACGTCCGGGAGGAAATTGGGGGCGACATCCCGTGCAGATAAGACAGTGTGCGTCGTGGGGGATATAACGTAGAGCAGGACGTTCAACAAGAGCCTAGGTGTGTGGAGGAATAGCCACATTGCTGACGATACTCGAAGTTGTCTCTACATCGACTTCCTGTCGCGATCAACCGACCAACATCGCTCCCCAACAGCTTCACCTAGGTCGCCCCATTTGGGCTTACCGTGGTCGATAGAGGTTGCTCCACCACTCCACATACGATGAGGATCGTGTCCATTGATATTGATCTGGAATGGAACATGGGAAGTTGGACGTCATCCCCTTACTGGTGCACCGTCCTCACAACCAACAGACCTAAGTTATCACGGCGAAGCAAATCTCATCGTCGTCCTTGTCATTGAATAAACTTGTCTGTCGCGTGCGGGACAATAAGACTAGTGTCATCGGGATAAAAACAAGTGGGTGCGCACGTACAACACGAAGTGATAAAAATCACCCTTGCTCGAGCTGCCGAGGTCTACTTGACATCTGAAGACCTGAACGGTCTCTACATTGGCATCATATGGTCCGTCAATCTAGCTACATGACACTCGACTTGACGTTCAACGATTTCTATTGCTCAGAGGTCACGCCCACGTAATGGTGAAAGGAACAGGTAGCTTTGCGGATCGGCGCATTATAGGGTCTGAGCGGGGACAACCGATCATGATCGTGGCAGCTTGCCACCAGTTCATCATGGCCGTAGTGTAAAGCCAGGCATACTAAAGCACGACTCACTTCTCATTAATTGACCTCCTTTGTAGAAAACATCCCTGGTTACTATGCGCTTCACTCTTGCAACCGCCACCACTGCCCTGCCTTTCTTCGTTTCTGCAACCCCTCAGCGCGTCAAACAGGGGGGAACAGCCATCCCACTCCCCAAGCGTTCGTCACTGCTTAATGCTGACAAGAGCGTGTACCCATCTGCCCGACCTTCAAATTTTGCTTTGCGTTGACTTGAACATCCAGTAAGCTTTGATGACTTTGAGAAGAACACCGGCGCCTTACATCCATCTGCTGTGAAATGCGCTCCGAAGCGCGCATCCGGCGGACTACCCCCAGATGCCTTCGCTATCGGCCCACAGCTTTAGTTTGGCACCGCCTCCGTTAGTACACCTCCCCGATTATACACCGGTGCGCCCGCGCTGACCTTGCAGCGAATGTGCAACTCAACTGCTCCAACAGTTTTATTTGATACCAGCTCGAGGCACGTGTTTCTCATCTGGTGTACGTATGATGTGAACATCTATTGCAATGACCTTGTTTTGCGAGGTGTCGACTGTGACGACGGCTGTGATGGCCATGCCATCTATGATCCCGCATCGTCTTTGACTTCTGCTAACCTGGGTGAGCCCTTCGACGTTGGTACGGGAGCAGTGTCAGTGCTTTCGGCCAACAATGTCACGATTATCGGACTCACGGTACATGTGATGGTCGTTACAACGGCATCGATTCTGACGTTTGAACAGGCCACGCATCAAACCATCGGGCGGCACTTCAACGTTGGCCTCACTGAACCATCTTCAGATGACTGCGTTGGTGCCATCATGGCAGGGGATGTTCGCGAGTCTATGATCTACTTCCGTGCTGTGACGACTCGTGTGTTGACAATAAACATCAAAGCGTTTTGGGTTGTCGGCATCGTTTTCCTCAGTAACATTTACACTGCCTTCGATCTTGCCAATGTGCTTGTTGGATTTGCTTGCGTAGCCTGCCACGTTTTTCGTGTACACTAAGTTTCACGTGATTCTTGCTATTTCCGGCCTTCGTATCGTCGAGGCTGGTGCTGCCTTGATGCTCAGCGGGTCTAATAATTCCACCTGGGTTACCGTGGTTTCACCCCTGATACAGAATCCCCAATAGAACTACTGTGTGAACCTGGCGTTTCACGATTGGGTCATGAGGGTAGTGCAGTATAGGAATCGGTGGATCCCCCAACTACGGCGAGTTAGTAGAATAGTGAAAGAAATTGCACAATACTGACCTTCTTCTGAGGGTCGTCGTCATCATCGGCAGAATACGTCCTGATCCTTTTCACGGAAACCTTGACGAACTTTCAGTTGAGACGGTTCCAGAAAGGTAACTATATAAAAATGCACGTCGATAGACCCGCCCCGCACGTCAGACGTGCCTCTATGGATGTCCCCGTAGCTGCCGGATGCAATTGTATGTTCAACTTTCCACAGGACTGCTACCTGAACTCGTCTAGGTGTCACCCGCAACGAGGTCCTGTGACCTGAAAAGTTCCAAGTGATTGGAAAGGACTATTGTTAACGATGAAATCGAGCGAGTCCCCCCCACAGGACTGGAATCCTTTCCTTCACCCATTTGAATGAGCGTAAGAGGGGCGGGCGGCTGTTACATCATCAGGTTGAGTGGATTTGTCAATGTAGCGATCCGGATCTACCTCCGAGAGATGCCCTTGCGCAGAACGCATGGCCCCTTGTTGCGCAGGTTGTGGAAAGTCAGACCCGATCGTTAAGCTACCATGCGGATGGGCATAGGTTAGGGGCTAGTTGCAAGTCGACGTTTGCTTCGTAATCCTGCATGGATGTGAATGGGGGAGAAGTCCATGAGTCGAAAGAGTTTGGTAGCAATGCGGATACGTACTGCGGCGTGTTCCCGAAGAAAAACACCCTTCAGGCTCCGAATACGGACTTTGCTGTCTTTCCCCCCACTCACGAAATGGCTGCCATCAGATGAAATCGCGACGGAAGTCATCTTGTCATCGTGCTGAAGGATAGGGCCAAACCGGGTGGATGACATTGTGTCCAAGAGACGGACTGTATTGTCCCACAAGGTCGACGCAATGAATTTGCCGTTTGGTGAGACCGCGATGGAGTAAACGACACGGATGTGGGCCTGCCATTCCATGAACAGTGAACCAATCGACGAATCAAAACATTTGATGGAGCGATATTCATACCCTGGCAGCGATGAGTCGCTGACCGTCCGGTGTCCGTGCAAGTGAGTATGCATTCACTTTGATGGGTGGGATGACAAGCTCGCTGGAGTCGCTGTTCCAGATGCGTATGTCGCAATTGTCACAGGTGGCGATTTCATTGTCATTTGGTGGGAATGCGACTGAGTAAACCCAGTTGGTGTCTCTATACCGATCTGCCTGGGGGAAACTAGAGAGGACCCGTTGCTCTGTCTCGTCACGTGATTCACCCCTGCCAATGAACAAATCCAATCTGAGTGCTCCCTCAGGCCTCAATTCCATAACCTTGCTATAGATCGCTGCGTTCAAAATTGTAATCTTATTTCCCTCCCCTCCACTAGCTATCCATCGCCCATTGCTTGAAACAACGACTGCCAACACCCGACCTCCCTCCTGCCTTCATCACTGTCCTCACCTCACGACTAAGTAGCATCAACGACGAAACGCGCCGGTACGCATTCCTCGCCGTATCGTAGAGCCGAGATGCCATAACTTCTGCAACCTAGCACAGCAACAGACGGATGAGTGGAGGATCAATGAACCTGTGGTTCTGCCTTCCGAGGCAAGGTGTCTCTTCGATTATTTCCCTCGCTGCTGTGCCCCGCGTAGTTTTCTCCTGGGTTGGGCGCTTCCGCAATCTTCCGGGTCTAGATCCGTCTAACTGTGTACCACATCAACGAAACCAATTCGATCAACGCTCGATGGCTACAGCGCCCATGGCGCTATGCACATGGTCGCTGGTGACCACGTATATCAGCGTGTGCTGGTGAGGCTACCAACTCAGGTCGCGTTGCCCCTTCTTCGGATGACGGATTGATTGCAAGTGGTGACTCCGACGGAAAAATTTGTGTCACATCAGAAAGCTGAAGGATAGTGGAAACGTTAACTATTCCATCGAGACTGCCAGTGCCATGTTGCGTCGTTGCGGTGTCTGCTTCAGGTCACAAAGATCACGCAATCCGAGTATTGAGCGTTATCCTACTGGACGTTTTTGCACCGTATTGCCTTCATTTTCTGCTCACTTGATGGGAACCAGCACTTCGGGTCCGTAGGATGCAGGATCTCGTAGCGGGTAATGGCACTGGTGAACCAGTTACCATGTAAGGGTCATACTCTCCCGCGATGGTTCAACCAGGAAGTGCATCTTCAGACAACGCCGTTCATTTCTGGGATATAGACTCTGGCGAGCCAATCGGTGCGAACCAACACGATAGTGCCCCTCTTCAAGGTGTAAGTAGATGTTACGACGACAACCCGCGTTGTCACATTAACGCTGGCTCTAACTTCTGTGGCACCCACGCCAGCGCGTTGCGACTACCCCTGCCTTCATCAAAGAGAGACGGAGTCTTTTCTCTGGTATATGTCCATACAATAGATCACCGGAAGATATGTGACGTGTGGCAGACTGCATCTATTGTGGACCTGCAACGGTACGTGCGTGATAGCCTGACACAATCTAGACAGTGTATGACAGAATTTTGGAGTGCAAGGCTTAGCTATCAAAGGTCCCGAAAAACAGACCGAGTCTCCCCTGAACAGACCAGCAGTGGGACTGCGAAGGCGCTAGCATCATCGATGCCCACATCTGCTAATGGATCCCGCGTAACTCCTTCTCGAGTTACCCAACCGAATAAACCGCTTAGCGTGTGGCGTCTGTAATTCGGGCAATGGTTTATCCATCGAAGTTTTGGGTATGGTGACGTTGATCATCATTGTAAACCGAAACGGCGGCCGGTTATAAGGCCCAGCTCTGCACAGTACAAAATTACGCTGACGAACACTCCCTTGCTAGATTGCGACGCAGCCCAAACACTTACGCCAAGTATACGTACACGGTACCATCACCTCCGGCGACACAATGTCCCCACAAACACCTAGGGATGCCGCCAGTTTGCTTACGCAAATATTCGCTATACTAACCACACTCACCCGTGTTCAAGAGCTCAGGCCGTTATACGAGCAATTTCATGCTCTATCAATGCCCAGCCTCTCATTTCGCCGCTCGGGGTTTCTCTTTGTTTTCAAGTATGTTGCCTATATTGTGCTCCTGGTTAACGCAGGCTCTCTACCATTTGTCTGGCACGGTGAGTGGAACTCCTGCCTGCCATGGGAACATCCTCGTCTGAACACGCATTTCTTTGCAGTTCGCGTTTTCTGGCCAATGGCAGCAGTCAGAATCAAACACCACGTACTTCGCTCGAGACTCATATTCACTCCCAAGGCGGAACGAGCCAGGATTCTCACTGCATGGGCTGAAGGGCTCTCCCCTGTTGGCGCCAATCCATTCGAAATGGTCACAGTGTACAGAAGATGGGCAAGTACGTCAGAGGTTACACGGAAATGCATTACTGAGTCATGACTTAACTGAGTTACTGGCCAGGTATCGATGATGCAGACATGTTCGGGCTACATCTTAGCAACTCTAGCTACGCAAAGGCGAGTCCTATCCCAGAGTAGGATCACAGGTTCTTGACTCGTATTCAGGCGCTTGATGCAATACGTCTGAGGGGACTTATTAAGTCGTTCCCGGCGTACGATCGCAGTGGATGTCAGATGGCCCTTGGCGGTAAGCAGATGCACACACCAGGATTGTTCTGCAAGTAAGGCTTCTCTCGCCCTCAGCAACACATTATCATTTCATTCGCGAAATCCCGCCCTTTGTGACTTATGAAGTCAGGTCGACGATTGGATCATGGGACCACAAATGGGTATGACTCGACTTTTGTTCCCTGTCAATTACCGACAGTTTCTCTCAGATGTACCTCGTCGCTCGCTATGTTACGCATCCCAAGGGCCGAAAGGCCAAGTGTAGCTCACCAAGCCAAGAAACCAGCACGCCTTCCACCCCAGACGACACGGCCTATCCCTATCACAACTGCACCACCGACGTTGAAAAAGCGGTGACTGCCATCGTTTCAGGACCGCGAGCCCCGATATTAGAACCAGACGGGGCTATCTTGCACTGTGTTGCTGTCTCCCAAATCTGCTTCAAACACGGTCGAATCACGATACCGCCTGCTGTTGTTCTTGGCGCTGAGGGCTTTACTAAGCCACCTTTCCCGGACTCGGGCTTTTCTTCGTATTCGCGTACTAACCCCCCTCCTAACTGGGTGAAGTCGCAGGCCATCCGAGTCGCTCCTGTGGGGAGTATGTCGAAGTTCCGGGCTTTTTTGAAGGGCGGTTGGCGTGATGTCCCCGAGGGCGAGAGATGGTGGGAAGAGGCTTTGGATGGCCCTATTGAAGAGAAGAGGCAGGCAAATCTGGAGATACTAGAGTCGCTCAAGCTTGGTCTTGAGGGCGCTAGATCTATGTATTAATTAATTATGAATAATGTTTTGATTGACGATCCTACGACAAAGTCACTCGAGTGCCCACCGTGGATTAATTCACTGAACCGTCCCATGTCATTCCGAAGAGATGCAGCATAGAAAACTTTTTACTCTCTGATTCAAGCTGTTTACTATGACACAAGTCTACTAGGGACGTGTTTGGGGCTGGTTCAAGCTCTGTCAGAGACCCCTGCTTACCTTTGAGGCAGTGTCAACTGCCACGTCTTGCTATGATCGCCACGTTGGCCATCATTTCCTCGTTATCTCAAACAGTGATAACGGTTTCAGGGGCTCGACAGTGCCTTAGGGACAGGTTAATGACATGATCGCTGTGATTCAAAATAGTCACATCACCTCGTACGCCAGTACTTACCACGCCGCCAGTCCCGGATCTCTTCTTGAGACGTGACACATCTAACACATCTGGTATCGTGAGTGGGGTCCTTCGCCACCAGTCCTACGGCATTTGCCACTGATCGACGGGCCGTACAGTGATTTCCGAGCCTCTCAAGCACACCAGCACGACGCCTCGCCCACGAGCAATTTCCATCGTATGTTCCTAGGAAACGCAACTGATACCGTGTGGCGCTCGTCGTGGCTACATGACCATCGTGGCCACGAATACGTAGTGACTACCGAGTCGCGATTGACCCCACTTCCCAGGCCAGGCAGGCCACGTTGGACATGATCATGATGGCACTGCCTTTCCGTGCAAGGATGATCATCGATGATCCTGCGCTTAACGACTCGAATGTTCCAGACACGTCCACGTCCGTATCCTGGGGCACGACCCTTTTCCTAGGACAGCTGCGTGCAATCAATGCTGTTGGGCGGGTCAAGGGTCCTCCAGCGGACTGTGTTTTCACGAGAATATCCAGCGTGGCTCCTCCCTCACCTCGCACTGGTCTTGCACCATCGTCAGAGTAACCGCTATGTCCCGCTGGATCGCCATGCAATGGCCGTTATCAAGATGCAGCTGTATTATACCCTCGGATTATGCGACTGGGTGGACGTACCCAGTGTTGTAACTTGTGGAGACATCATCCAAAAAGGTCGCTGGTCGTCTTATCACTGACGATCGAATTTGCAGTATGTACACGTACATGTGCGCTATGCGATAAAGAACGTAGGTACATCGTCAAGATGTTACAATTATAGCACTGGTCCGGGGGTATGTACGTGGGTATCAAGATAAGATGGAATTGAATGAAAGGAGTGGACGACCTCAGAGGAGGTCGCAGTGATGAGCTGGTATTTCCAGCTAATGCCCGTATGAACCCTGATCGTGGTAAGCATCGGCAACGGCGATACGTCGCCCCAATCCCTCAATGGATAGAACAACACATAACCCCCCCCGCCCTCCAAATCTCACTTGGCGTTACTTTTCACAACCCTCCACATCGACAACGCTCGATGGCTCGGACCCATAAAGTCGCAGCTCAATAACGTTCACGTTGATGTCGACAGCGCCACCACCGCCAACGATGCTTCGAGAGCCACTCCTGCTCGTAGCGTCATCGATATCACCGAAGTCGGACCCATCGGTCGCTCGGATGGGCCGCGAGCCGAAACTGAGTCTCGATATGACATCGGGCGGAGGTTGACCGGGAGTCGCGACGCTGCCACGACTACCCCACGCCCTCCCGCGCGCTATCCAGAGGATAATCAGGAGCGGTGCGATGACCTGAGTGAAGACGAAAGAGCACGTCACGTCAGCACAAGGAAGGGGCGCTCCCAACGGACTTATCGATGACAAAGCATTGGATAGACGCGCCTACCTGTATCTGGCTCATCGTTGCCAATACGATGGTCTGCCCCGGACTCCCTTTGACACAGAGAATCAGAAACACGAACGACCACACCCCGTACAACGCGGCAGACTCGACCAGGATTGTTGCCAGGCTCATGTATGGGGACTCCACGCTCGGACCTAATAGCGCAGGGGTGGCATGAGAGTCGAATGAGACGACATGCATTAATAGACATAGTTTAATAACGTCCAATACAGTAAGTACGTCAGCAGGAATTCCCATCAGTCCAAGATATGTACTCACCAAATACCCGTTCAAGTTGCCTCTTGTGGACGTAGAGCCGTGCAGCGACCAGAACTGTCGTAAGCACGTTTAAAGAGAGCGATAAGGCGTAATACGAAAGCAAGAGGTTCTCGGAGAGGTAAAATATCTTGCCCAATCTTGCTTCTCCCTGTAGGACGAGAGTGCTCAACACTGTAAGGTCAATGGATGAGCACGAAAGCAAGACAAACCGTTCAAGTCAGAGATGCGTCGTTAGCAGACCAGTGGCAGAAACTCACCAACAACGCCGACATACATCGCGCAGGGAAGCGGAATGATCCATTTCGCATAGCGCAGCTTATGGTAGAAGATGATGAACCTCCAGAGCTGCAGACCCATATCATGTCAGACCTGCCAACCAATCTGAGCTGATTTCAATGGATGTTCCACTAACAATGAGCGCATCCGTCAGCCAAAGGATCATAAAAGAGGTGACGTCCGTCATGACCATCACACTCTGACCCGTCATATACTCCACATAGTACTGATATGGCCCTCCAGGAAACAGCCTATTGTCGACATACGCGACAATCGCGTTCTGAGAGTTGCCAGCAGTATACAATGTAGCCAGAACAAATAGAACCGAAGTGTAAGCGAGGTAGAAAAGGGCCTTGCGCCATTCGTTCCGGGACCTCGGGTCGGAGTGAGGATTGGAGCCGCATCGTGAGTCGTTTCGGAAGAGTTTCTTGAGCAGGGAATGTGTGGTGGTGAAGTAAAGAGAAGCCATGATTCCATAGGCAACTCCAAGGACTGTTGTGGCCGCCATTAAGTTGATGCGATCACTGAGGAGATCCGTCGCACTTTCGCCGCCCTCTGCGGATGTTGTCGAGTTCCCGGAAGTCACGTCCATCGTCGTCGTCGCCGCCACAAGGACCGTACGAAGCGCCAAACAAACCATTTGCAGGACGGACAGATGGCTTGACTTGGGGGTGCTGCGGGCAAGGCGATGAGATGAAAGTCGAAGCATTCGCCCATTATAAAAGACTCTTAAATGAACGTGAACAATAGGGTCAGTACCTTGGCATACGTCGATTCGGAGTTAAACAGCGTCACGGGTGAAGAGTAACCAGTAAAATGAGACTTCTCCGTGGAATCGGGGATTGATCAAACTCTGATAGCTGCGATCCGAGTATTGATGGCTACATTTTGGTCAGCGCCTTGTGAGTGGCGTCCAGTGGACCGTCGAAACAAATCAGAGGTCACTCTGAGCTGTGGAATAAGTGCGGTCAAAGTAGGGCCAGGAATGATTAACGGACGCACACAAGCACCCGTCAGCTCCGTTTCCGGCGGGGGCCCCACCGGACCCCTGTGCTAATTTCAGCGAGAACAGTGAAATGGAAGAAGTTGAATAATGTACCAACTTGGAACTGAACTTGACACTTTTGTCGGGGTCTAACAGACGTGTTTGCCATCGTTGGTGTCTAGTGGTAAGATAGATCAAGTTGGAGGAGATACCCTTATCTGATAGAGGGGTCCTTGTGGTCGAAATGATGGGCACACCTCAAAGCGCCACAAGCGCCCATCAACTTCGCCTCGTGTACAGTTCGGGTGTCCTTGGGCATAGTTCGGAATCTTGTGTCAATTTCAACTCTTACAGGGGAATGGAAGTCGACATAACGTACCAAAGATAGCCGGGGGCTGAAATTAGTTACATATTTCGTTGTTGTTGATGTCAGTCGGTTTCAGGCTGCAGCATGACCAACATCTTGGTCATATCTTTGATCTAGACAGTAGTATTCGTACAGTGACGAAATGGCCAGCGCTGCTTCACGCCGAAAACTAGGGGTGGTAAATGGTTCTCTGGGGTACAGGTGCACGGAGACTTACGATTAGTTGGTGTGTGAGCTCTGAATGAAATTATGATGCAGTTGGCTGATCTGAAACCGGTGACATAATTTGCGAGACTTGGTCTAAGGTGAGACGCGATTCGGGAGTGCATGCATGTTGGCCAGAAGCATGCACCAATCACTCGCTGGGAGGACATACTGGCAACAGCGGACTGCCAGTGGGCTGGGCGCGGGATAGCAGATCGATACGGACACACAAGTAAGTTGTAGCAGACGCGTTGCTCTTTTCAGGGAAAGAACATGAAACGTATATTTCGGATATCGTGGGCATGTCTCTGCAGAAAGTTTTCAACAGCTCCTGTCATCCACTTACAGCTCGTGCGTGCAGGATATTACACAGACCCGTCCCCGTGACCTGACTCTGTGCGGCATGAGGAATATCGAGACGAGGGATAGGCGAATGCGGGATGGTAGATGTAGGGAATGGGTACCGACGGTTGGCGAGGAGTCCTTTGATATACACGAACTATGACAAGTGTAAGAGTAAGTAACTGGCGTACTACTAGTTGTACTGGATGTTGAGCGTCACAGGACCGGATGTTGGGCGTCACAGGTATCGTGACTCAACGGTGATTTGCCGTATTATGTCCGACGCATCACACGATCATCCTTCAAGTAATCGACTTCCAAGTACAACTTCAAAAGTGGCTAGCTCAGTGACTCTTCTCATGAACGTTACACATCCTTGACGATAATCTACATAACCGATCACTTCTCTAACAGCTTTACAGTAAGGATGAACACCACCTTCCCCATGGTGTCCATCGATGTGGTGCGTATCACAGCCATGACCTGGTCGAGCTCTCAACCCTCGCGTCACCAACTCACACACACACAACGCAGGTCCTCGAACGGCGTAGTGCCAAAGAAGTGCTACATGCCATATTACATTCAATTTTGTTCCATCGATTGTTTGGTACGGTCAAACCTCAGACCTTCGAAGTGCTCGATGTCACGATGGTGGGTCATTCGAGCGGGGAATGTCAATATCTCTACTCCCCCTTACTCACTAGACTCTTTTTTTTTTTTTTTTTTCCTCTGTGAAACATAGCCGGGTGTTGCGGACTCTGAGATGGAACAACTCGTCAACGACAAAGTAGATATCTTCTGGAAGGGCATTGAAAGTGGGAGCAACAAGCGAGGTCAGGTATGTGTTGGAACGACGTTCTGTGCATCCTTCACAGTCTCGATTCGCTGTGTTCTCAACCTGCCGTACGACCATCTGACTCGTAGATCCTGGTCACGTTCTCAGAGAAGAAACCGAAGAAGTCGTGGTTCCAGGTATACGTCGGAGAGGAGGAAGTCACTTGGGAGCAGTGGTTAGTCATTCAAATCCCATCTCTCCTCCCGTTCATATATATACATAGACTTGTTGGGAGCGGCACACTGACCAGAACGTATCCATCCAGGATCGTAAACGCAGAGCTGAGGCAGCCGAAATCTGACAAAGGTGCCTCCAGTCATCTACTGCATCCACAAGACTCCCAGCTAACGGTTCAATCCCCAAATATCGACTCGCGTGACTGATCACGATCTTTCTGATTCCCTTCCCTCCGCCCTTGTGCGAAACAGACCGCCAAGAATTCACGACCACACTCTCCGCGACGCTCACCAAAGCACTGCAGGTCATGCTCACCCACACGTCCTCCGAAAAGGGACGTACAGCTGTCCCACTTATCACCAATGCGACGGGGATATCGCCCTTCCCGGTTCGGATAACGGTCAAGATCGATGGGGTGGAGATCGGGTGAGATCGGGGAAATAGGAATAGGCTGTGTTTCAACGTATTATCGAGGATCTCGCGAGCGCTGGGCACGGCAAGAATTGGGATCGGAGGGCATTGATTGTTGCTCGGATGAGGGTTGTATCCACGTGTAGGCTGGTCGCTTGGTGTTGTCGCGTCAACTGGAGCCAACAGCTAGGGGGAGGGCAAAAAGGTAGTGTTTGATAGACTTGGACAGACATACTGCACATCGTGCACATCGTTACGAAGTAGTCCTGCAGGTCACGCCATGCTCCGTTCTTTGATGGACTACATACACTGGCACAAGATACACACATCAAATACAACCTCCAAATTCATAGTACGCTCTACTATCATAATATTGGACAAGCTCCACACCGATGATCTGTGAGAGTTTTGGTGACCCCCGCCGCCTTCTGGACCCATGTAATGCACCCATCCAGTGTTGCGCTGTTTAGCTTTAAATGTCGATCGAAGCTTTGCAAGGAATGCAACACAGGAGTATATCACTAGTACAAAGTCATATATATATATATGAACATGCTGAAATGACTACGGTTCCCTTTGATACTACATCGAGTCATATACCCTGCTATCTACAAAAGGTTGATTGCGCAACAAACAAGTGTTCGACGAAAAGGCTGGATCTCCATAGACAACGACACCGGGCTGTTAGATTTCGTATCCCTCATGCACAAAGGGACGCATCGCATCCCTGGTAATCGCGTCTGCGGTGTTTAAGCCAAGCTGCGACGTACGAAAACGAAGGCCGGGAGTCGGGGTTGCGGGCCCAGCATTTATGAACGAGATCTGTGACTGCGTCGGTATATCGGGATTCAGACGGGATCAAAGGACGCTCGTCCATGCCTTGAATGGGAAGACGTTAGTCAAGGTGCGAGACAGGCTCTATGAGTGCTTACTTATCACCCGCATTGCAACGTCCGAGTCACTGACATTCTTCCAAGAAAGCTCTCCCATTCCGAGCATCTCGACGCAGCAAATCGCAAATGCGTAAACATCGACAGGTGGCGTAAGCCAACCATTACCTAGAAGGAGCTCTGGCGCTTGCCATGGAAGTATGCCACCTACGGTCGAACAGCGTGGGTCAGTTGAAACTTGGCAAAAGAAAAAAAGATTGCACGCACTTGGAGTGGAGAGTCGATTCCACCGAAACGCTTCATACTTCATTTCTATCTGCCCAAAATCCGAAACGACGCAGCGCCCACTCTCAGTGACCAGTATATTTTCGGCCTGTCAAAGGCGGAAATCTCAATCAGCTCCTAAACCTCTTGCAGAAACAAGCATAGAGGGTTTTTTTTTACCACGCACCTTCAGATCGCCGTGTACTACTTCTTGTTCATGCAAATACCTCATTCCTTTGGCAATGTTGTGCATGCACCTCAAGAGATCCACGTGCTGTCCCTTCGTCCCTAGCCACTTGACGAGATTGCCACCACTACAAAACTGGGTCGCGACGAACCACGGGGCGTGTCTCTCGGGATTGACACTGCTGACGTCATATGTGCGCAAAACGTTCTCGTGCCGGAGGGACCTCCAACTATCGATCTCATGGACGAAGTGCCAAGAGTGCATTGCAGGTGCTAGGACTTTGACGGCCACGATGCGGTCTCGGCGATGACCGATATAGACATCGGAGAAGATCCCCGAGCCAATTTTGCTCGTTGGATGGAGGTCGTACCTGTCGTTTACGATTCACACCAACGTCAGTGCCGTAGGCGATCTCGACTTACAACCACACACGCAAAAGAAGCCCACTCACCGCTGAATCATCCAGTTCGGTAGATTGCTCAGAGCAGTCATGTCCTCGGCCACCCCATCGACGCACTCCTCATCCAACCTCTTTCCCTCGTTCAACGTCGTCATCGCATCAATCCTTCTCGTGATGAGTTCCCTATCCAGCGGATGCATCCTCGCCGTTGCATGAATGGATCCATGCCTTCCTTCTACACCGCCTCCGTTGTTGTACTCGGCCTCGAACTTGGCCCTCTCCTCGTTCGCTTCCATACTATTCAGCAGGCTCCTCAGCGTTTCCATAGCCTCCGGAACCTCCCCCTTCTTCACCCCCAAAACATGGAGCAGCTCAAAGTCGTTTCCAGAGCTCAGGACGTGGTTCATAACCTCCTGAAGGGAAGCCATGTCTTCAGCCTTGTCAGAATCGTTCTGCTGGGCGTTCATCTTCGAAACGGTTTTGTCCATCTCGGCGAAACATGCGTGTGTGGATCGATGTCGGCGTGAATGTGGCGAGATCACAGTGTCTTGGGATGCCGAGGTCCTGGTGGGCGGAGGCGGAGAATACTGCGCAGGAATGGGGGGCGTGGGTATGGTCTGGGCCGATGCAGTTCCACTTCCGGTCCCGGACCCAAGTAGTGAAGATGACGCATGGGTAGGTGGAGGCGGAGGCATCTTGCCCAAATCCCCATCCCCAATCGCGCTCACATCTTCCGGCACGGGAGTCGTCACGAGACCTGGCACATCCACAGCCTCCGGTGCAGAGATTGTTGATCCAGGCGCATTTTCAGCACTGTCAGACTGTACTGACTGCAGATCGTCGCAGACGGCCCGAGCGGATTTGCCCAGTTGAAGTTTCAAGATGGACATTTGGATGGAAAGCTGAGGTGTTTGAGACGGGTTGACAGTCAGCATAATCGATGCCCTCGAGAATACCGCAAGTAAAGAAGCGAGGTGCAAAAGTAAGAACTTACCCCAAACAACCCACGTACGTCCGTGATTGCCTTATCGCACGTATCAATCTCTCTCTCCGTCTCTTCCCGCCTCAAGAGTTGCTTCCAGAACGAGAGGCCTATTTGTTTCTGGAGAAATGCGTGGATCTATAATAGCGCGTCAACATTCACCGTCTAAATAAGTCGTCGTGTATTCACCTTATTGAGGGCATCAGTAAAACTCTCAATGGGCCCCATGAGCTCCTCCCGAAGGTTTTTCCCCGAAGGTCCAAGTTCCCGTCGGATAATGCATAGATGCATCGCACAACGTTGAACGAGACGAAGACACTTGAGGCGATTGGTCTACGGGACGGGTGGATGCATTGGTATGCGTCGGGATAGAACGGTGAAAGGCGTTTCAGGGAAACGGCGCAAGAAATGGGATCAAAGTCAGAGATCGAAACTCTCGACCGCATCAAACGCACCACTACTCACATGCACCATCTGACAAGCCACCCAAACACTCAACAGTGCCTTCGCAGCACCGTCGACACCCGGAATGGGCAAGATGGCGGAAATGTTAGTCGACAGGTTTAGGCCTTCCTTGACCAGTGGGGCGAGTGCATGTCCTATCGAGGAGGCTGGTGGACACACGATGAAGGGATAGTGGACGATTCGTTACCGCTGGGATATGTTGCGCTTAGGACGACCATGACGTACCTGTATACTTGGCTTTGACGAGCGTTTTTCCAGTGGGGGTTAAGACAGGCATGAGTGCTCGCAATATTTGCTGCACGCCGCCATCAGACGAGGAATAATGGTAAGTAATTAGCAGCGTGTGCCAGCACCAATGCAAAGGCGCAAAAACCCACCTGCCTGACCTCCTCACATCGCTCGTCAGTTTCTGGCGTATGCTTCGCCGCAAAGCGCCGGAGCAGAGATCCCTTCTTGTCTCCTTCTTTCGCTTTTCCTTTTTTCGAGGCAGCTTGCTTTGAATTCGAGTCCTTTCCCGTCCAGAGTTCTTCACTGTCGCTTTCCCCTACTTCCTCACCTTCGCTATTGCTGATGTTTCCGCCCTCTTCCCCAGTCTGCTCACCATCATTTTGAACATCCACACCCGCAGAGTCTCCTGCCCTCCTGCCCTCGGCATCCAGGCAGTCATACATTTCCAAATTGCTACTCCCATCAGCAGACTGCTCCTCCTGCTTCCCGACGTCATTGATCGTGGACGGGTACCTGCCCTCGTCCTCACTACCGGCGTCGGGCTGGGTCATGCCTTTGCCCTCGTCGCCGGGCCCGTCCTTATCGTCGTGTTCGGAGCGACCCCTATCCTTCTTCTTACCTCGGTCCCTAAAAATTGCACCCACAGCCGCAAAAAGACTCTTCGAGTGCCTCTCCCTCCTCTCCGCCTCTTCCAGTCCGATCCCGAAAGATGATAACGAGGGAGAGAGACAAGGGTGCGTACAGATGGATGACACTGGGGAGGGCGAGGACAGCGGCTGACTGGTGGGTATCAGCGTTGACGAGTGTGATGTGCTTGCAGGGAGAGTTGACGAGGGTGCATACGAGGACATGACAGACGATCGTCCGTTGGAAGTAAAACTCGCCGAATGCACAACGTGCGATTCAGGGCCTGCACCTATCGAGTCAACAATACACAGCCCTTCCCTAACCTCCGAATACACACGGACACCCGCCCGCGCAGGCACCGAAGCAACCGACAACGAACTGGGCACGGCATTCCCTACGCCTGCACCGATATGGATATGCGATGGATCGAATGTTTGTGGAGACGTCTTTGGGGATGGAGTGGAGGCGGGGTCGATGTACGCACCTGCATTTCTTTCTGGGAGTAGGTGTTGAGCGTAGACTGGGTGGGGACTGTGGGGCCCTCGTGGAAGAGGATTTCCCGACTGCGAATACGAAAACGAACGCGAGGGGGACTGAGACAAATCCAAGCTCGACCCCGGTCGCACCCTGCCCGTTTGTGGCATTGCTGGCTGAAACTGCGGCAGAAACTGGGCTCGGGAACGTGCAGGCGTAGATGGTAGTGATCTGGAGGGCTCATGGCCCTGATCTTCTGCATGCCTGTATGCCGATCGTCCATCCTGGTAACTCAACCCGGACGAAGACTCCGAAGTATAGGTCATGTAGGAAGACCCAGAAGAAGTCATCGAAGTATCGCTGTTGTGACTACTGGGACCATGGCCGCGCACAGGTCCGCGATCATGATTACGATCATGGTCGTATTCGGATATCCGTTCGTGCATCTACACGAAAGAACAGCACATAAATGAATGGTCAGCGTACCTGACAGGACAAGAGGCAAGCAAAGAATACCCACAGATGGCGCGATTTCACTGATCTCCCTCTCTTCATACGCACTCCAATCCACATCGTCATGCATGGTTCGCCGGTGCTGGTGGGGGTCTTGATCAGCGCTCGCATACTCTTGCCCCTGTGAATGATAGTGGCCACTGGGTTTCTGGGACGGGTGGTAGGAATGGTACCCGTCTGGGGGCTGACGACCCTGCAACCCGTTCTCTTCATATCCATCCACAAAGTTGTCCGTTCGAGTCCTGCCGTACGTCGGCCGCGGCGATCCAAAGACCCCGGACAAGTCTCTTGAGGAGAACGCATCTTGGATGGACGGAGAGTGGGGAATTGAGCCATGGCCGCCAGACCGTAGGTTCAGCGACAAGCAATCAAACCTGACTGCGTCTCTCGGGGATGGTGAGCCAGGGACATCTCCCCAAGAGGACCTTATTCCTTCCTCCTCAAATGCTCCAGAGGAAGATGTGTGATCCCTCCTCCGACTGCCACCGGAGGGGGACCCGCGTGAGTTCTCGAACGTGTTCTGGAGTAATGACCGACTAGGACGGAGGCGGGACGGCGAGTTTGGAACTGAGGGTGGCGGAGGGCAAAGATGCGACTGCGACTGTGTTGGTGACGGCATCGCCTGGAATGGACGTTGACGTGGGGTAGAATGGCTCTATATAGAACACCGGGAACATTTCGTTAGTGTGCAACTAGCGATGATGCATGCAGACATAAAGGAAAGACAAAACGTACGCTGTGCACAGAAGTATGCGAAATTCCTCTACTTATTTCCTGCACAGAACCAGCAGGAGGGACTTGTGTTGCTAGGCGCGACGGGTGCGACGAGAGCTGGTCCTGTTCAACTACCGGTGAAGACGATCGTCCTGCGAATGGGGAAGACAACAAGGGCGACGAGCTCGAGAACGGTAGGCCCTGAATACTATGACTCCTAGAACGACCGTTAACGTCACCACGTCCCTCCAGGTGCGCATGTTCATGTCCTCGCGTTCCCTGCCGCAAGCGGGAAGAACTCTTCAGCATGGGAGACGCCTCGAGCGGGCAAGGGTACGCATGTGCCTGCGCGCGGTCCTCTATCTGAAACGGAGAACGGAGGAAGGAGGAGTCCGAGCGCTGGCGTGTGGTGGAGGCTGATCTCGGTGATGAGTCCGGGAATTGCAGAGTGTTTGGACTTGGATTGACGCGCTGCCTCAGCGGCGATTCGATGCTGTTCGCGGCTGGGGAGCCCCCGGGATTATAACACTGACTCTGGCGAAGGAGGCTGACACTAGAGCTCGTCCTCAGGCGCGGCATTGGGAGCCTACGCTGAGGTGACGGGTTGAGCGGCGACGAGATAAGTGGTGTGCTCTCGGAAAAGGGAAGATGAGAAGGACGAGTGGGTGTACTCGGTTGGGTTATCGTGGACATGGCGTAGAAAAAATCTGCGATGTTGATGAAGACGAGGAATCTTATATGCAGTAGTCCCGGATACAGGGTGATGTATACGGTGACAGTGAGAAATGGGGATGGGAAATGGGAAAGAAAAATGCACGCTGCGCTTTAAGTATTGGTGGTTGGAATATGAATGGTATGCAAGACGCTAGGATGTGACAGAAAGGCACTCGTGCGCCAAAGTACACGACGCCTGGTATCCAATCAGTCAGCGGAGCGCTACAGCAGAACTGCAAGCCAACACACCAGAGGGACCGAGCGTACACACGACGTCAGAACAACGGTATACCAGCGAGCTTCGTACCAGGGGCTTAGGAAAGCAGGATGACTGTATGGCAAGTAGACCAGGAATGTCACAGACAAACCCAGTAAATGATGAGGTGAAGTGAGAGACGGTGGAAGGAAGTGAGATTGCAGACAAAGTACGAGCGTGGCTGGCATTTATGGCTTGACCGCATTATGATCTAGACGGTTCAGAGGCAGTTCGAAATGGAACGGTGAGCCAGGCTAGTCACGGCGGGAGTCGTCGATTCCAATCGAAACGGCAGCGTATCCGGCTTGCATATCTCTACAAGGTCAGTAAGAATGTCGTCTGACTTGTCATGGTCAGTGCTGGTGAGGCATCCATTGTAATTGTCAAAGTTCCTCATCCCTCCGTTCTAGATTGATGATTAGCAGTGGCCTTTG
>MU127477.1:45784-74006 GCA_014904945.1 Gyrodon lividus
CTGACTTGTCATGGTCAGTGCTGGTGAGGCATCCATTGTAATTGTCAAAGTTCCTCATCCCTCCGTTCTAGATTGATGATTAGCAGTGGCCTTTGTAATTTCCTGCTCGCAAGCCCCTATTTTACTCATCGAATCCGAGTCCGCGGACTTGCATCATACGATCGATCGATCGATCGATCAATCAATCTGAGACTATTCACACAGCCACCCCGAGCGGATCCTAATATAGTATTACGTAATACGAATGTCCGATGAATCTCTCTTCACAGCAGCGTCGGCTCCTTCACGTCCGGTTTAAACCTCAACCTCGCCAACATCAACGTGTCCCACTCTGTTGGCGCATTCCCCTCACTTCTGCCCATAGCAGAAACTTTGCTTGCGAATGTAGTCTGTCCAGGGATCTCCTCTTGATGTGAGGGTCCAGCACCGCCAGAGGGTGTTCCGCGTTCTGTGGTAAATGTTCCCCAAGGCTGCCCGGCTCTCTTATTTGAAAACACGTTAAAGTGAGCCTGGCCGTCGCAATGGGTGTGTGACACGAAAAGCGCATAGTCGGGGGCATCAAGTGCACCGATCACTCAAGGGGAATAGGTGTTAATGCAAAAGAACATCACTTCAAGTAGCATCGCTTACCGAGAAATAGATCCTCCTTCTGAATCGGATGGTGTGGAGCATACACTTGTAAAATAGCATCGACATGATGTTGGAACCATTTCTTCGGTGCGTCCAAATCATCAATGAACCGATACATCGTCCTCTCGATGCAGATATATGCAGATTTCTCCCCCTCCTTGAGAGGAAACGAGTATCGTCTCGCGATCTTCTCACTGCGCAACATAACCAGAAGACGAACATGAACTCAATGCTGTTTTACGACACGATGCATGGTCAGACACCTACGAGTATGACCGATCGCCTCTCGTCTTGAACATCAAAAACCCAGAGAGCGCATCGAGACTCCTCTGTGCCACGCTACGCTTGTTCTCCTCCCGGCCGTACTTGTTGAACTTGCCATATCCGTACATGGATGGTAGACGGCGCAGCGACTGTTCGGAACTCTTGAAAGGTTCGAGCGCATTGCACAACGTGACGAACTCTCCCTTGGGCTTTGAGAGGTATCCGACCGCACCCAGTTTTACATGCATCGGCGACCAGAGAGGTAGCGTCACTGCAGCGCGGAAAACTGTCAGCACCTAGCCACAGAAACAGAAACAGACGACATACAGGATTTATGAAATGCATGAGTCCGCTTCATCAGAATCCTATACCTCCTCTCGTTCCGCGCTTCCACCTGCCGCTCGTGTACAGGAAGGGGTGAATCACTACATGTATTTGCCCTGAGATCGGCAGTGCCCTCATCCGGACTTGATAGCAATGACGATGTCTCGCTTGAAAGCTCCAAAGCATCGCGGCTCAAAGGTGCATATATCACAGAACTGGAGAATTTTGTATTTGATCCTGGGCCTGGAATTATACCGGGTTTGATCTCTACATCAACCTGGGAAGCCGGTCTGCGAGAACTTGGCGGGGGCATCTCCAACGAGCCCGGCATCGCAAATGTCTCTTCCTCCATATCAACACGCGTCGTTTCCGACGCCGTCTCATAGTATTCGTCGGCAGACGACTCGCTCGATGAGTAAACCCCAATGGAGGATGAGCTCATCTTGATGAACGGCAACGAGGTGGGACGCATGTCAGGCGAAAGCACTCGTTTGTGGTGTGGGTACGTGCCATCCGAGGGGTTGTCTATGGATGGCGGGAGTGGTGATTCACCACCTCCTTGGCCATCACGTCTGCGGAACTTGGAGAGGGAGGCAGCAATGTGCGCAAACGAAGGTCGGGAGTCAGGGTTACGGTTCCAGCAAGATTGAACGAGGTCTACGACTGCGTCGGCTATTTTGGTATAAGAACCCGGCCTCGGAAGTGGAGGGCGCTGGTCTTTGTCTGAAATGACATTAGCCAACGGTCGACCACACCATATGAAAAGGAAAAGCGCTTACCCATCACGAGTGAAGCAACTGCTGCGTCGTCGAGCATCCCCCAGGGGAGATCCCCCATACCGAGTATTTCGACGCAGCAAATTGCAAACGCGTAAACGTCGACAGCGTTCGTAAGCTCGTTGTCGCCTAGCAGGAGCTCTGGTGCTTTCCACCGAAGCGTACCACCTACAGTAAAACATGGTGAGCCTGCAACACCATATATGAAAACATCACTCACGGGGAACAGGCTGCCCACTCAACCGATAGGCTTCGGACTTCATCTCACTTTGGCCAAAATCAGAGATGACGCATTGGCCATTCTCATCAACCAGGACATTTGCGGCCTATCCAAAACACACATTCCGATCAGTCACAAGCCCCCCCCCCTTTATGAATGTTTGACAATGCACCTTCAAATCACCATGCAACACTTCTCGTCCATGCAGATATTCCATGCCCTTGGTGATCTGGTGCATGCATCTCAAGAGATCCAAGTGCTCCTCGCTCGTGCCCACGCCGCCCACTCCCACTCCCCTCCCCAGACGTCCTCCACTGAAAGCCATGCTCCCCGCCTCCAGCACACTCTCTGCAAGTCCCATCCTCACGTTCCCGTTCCCGTTCCGACACACGCTCCTCCCCCGCATCCCAAGACCATTGCCCTCCGTTTCTCCAACTCTCGCCCTTTTCAACCACTCAACGAGACTGCCACCACTACAAAACCTGCTCACGAAGAACCAAGGTCTGTCTCCCACAGCACTGCTGGCACCATATAAAGGCAAGACATTTGGATGCCTGAGGGACCTCCAGATGTTGATCTCGCGAACAAAGAGTGAGCGAGGCGTGGTGGGGGCCAGAACTTTGATAGCTACGGCGTGGCCTCTCCAACGACCAAGGTAGACATCCGAGAAGAACCCAATGCCGATCTTGCGCGTTCGGTCGACCTCGTATCTGCTCATGTCATCCCACCATGTCGTACCATCAGCCAACTGCTACGAGCGCAAGACGAAAGAAAACGTCGCACCTCGTAATCGTCCAACTCGGTAAATTCCACGGAGCGACTCCTTCCTTTCCAACACCTCCCGCCCTACCACTGTCCTCCCTATCTCTCCTCACCGCAACGCTACTCAACCTAGTCATCGCATCAATTCCGCTCTCCATGAATTCCCTATCCAGCATATCGATCCTTCCCATACCATGGACATATCCCCCGATATCGCCTCCAGTCCCATAGCTATACCGAAACCCATCCTCACCACTAAGTCGAGCTTTACCAGACGGCGTCCCGAATCCTTCCCTTCCCTCCTCCTCCTCCAGGCTCTCCAACACCCTCCTAAGTGTCTTCACAACCTCCGGTATCTCCCCCCTTCCAACCTGCAAACGGCGGAGCAGCTCAGCATCATTCCCACCGTTCAGAGCCTCCATGAGGGTTCCCCGAAGTGCAGCAACGTCCGCAGCTGCATCAGAGGCGTTCTGCGTCTTGTGCAGATCCGTGAGAGCGTGCAATGGGAATACAGTGCCATCCGTCTCCATCGACTGTGGGTCTTGCAGTCGGGTCGCTTCAGGATCTAGGACCTCTGCATCTCTTGAAAATGTAAGCCTGGTCGGCGTTGGTGTGAGAAACGTGGTGGGTGGCATGGAATGATCTGGGCTGAGCGATATCGCAGGTATCATGGACGGTGTAGGCGTAATTTGGCCAGCTCCAGTGTCAGAGCCACTCCCACATCCAAGAGATGTCAACTGTCCCATCGTGGGTAAAGGCGACCTGTACGCAGGTGGGGGTGTCAAATAACCTTCATCCATACCCTCGCTCACGGAGACATGGACATGATCCGTCGTGAGACCCAGCGCATTTCCAGCCTGCAGTGTCGATGCAGTTCCTGATCCTTGTGCGGCGCTGTCGGACTGTAGGAGCTGCGACGCGGCACCTTGGACAGCGAGTTGGTGCTGATGCTGATGCATTTGTTGCTCCATGTCAAGCTGGTGTTGTGCCCCCTCAGCGAACCGCCTTGATTCGTTGGCAGCTGCATACACTTGTTTCAGGGTGCGGATTTGAATGGACATCTGAATAAGACGATCGCTGTCAGTTTACGAATCCCTGCCCAGACCGGTATGCACGAAGATATCGGGAAACCGTTCTAGCAGAACAAGCCACAAAAGAGAAACGAAGAGTAAGGGCACAAGATCAACTCACCCCGAACATTGCAGTTACATCCGTGATGGCCCTGTTACACGCCATCAACTCTCGTGAAATCTCTTCCCTCCTCAAGTATCGCTTCAAGAACGGACGGTGCAGCTGTGTCTGTAGGAACGCACGGATCTGAGACAATGACAATGTCAGCGTGCATTCAAACCCAAGGTAGTGTACCGTGAACTCGCCTGATTGAGCGCATCACATAACCTCTCAACAGGCTCAGCGAGATCCTGTGCAACGTCCTCTCCCGCCTGTACAATTTCCAACCGAACAGAGTAGAGCAGCGTCGCACAGCGCTCAGTGAGACGTAAACAGGAGAGGCGGTTCGTCTTTACGCGCCAGGTGCACAACACAGTACGTGCCCGGATGGAAGTTCAGCCGTGTGTTCCAGGGAAACGAAAGGGGGGAAATGGGTCACAGTCAGAAAACCAAGAGATCACTTCGAAGCACATCACTCACATCGACCTTCTGACATGCTTCCCAAACGTTCAGCAGCGCCCTAGCCGCCTCTTCAAGACCCGGGAGGGGCACAAAACCGAGAACATCAATGGATATAGTAAGACCTTCTTTGATCACTGGGGCGAGTGCGTGGCCGATCGAAGAGGCTAGTGTACGGTGAGAAAGTCAGTAGAGTTCGACAAGTGAGGGGATCAGGGGGATGATTCGATACGTCTCATCTAAGGAAAAGCAACGCACCTGCATGTCCGGCCATAAGGAGAGCTTCACCTGCAGGCGATAACTTCTTGATCGTCGATGCCGGGAGGATTGACATCAGCGCTAGCGAGACGTGCTATGTCCCAATGAAAAACAAGAAGAAGTTCGTCAACAGCGCTTTCCGGTAAAAAGGTTCTAAGACACACCTTCTCAACCCTATCATACCGCTCCTTCTGTTCTTCCACCACGTGTGTACTCTTTGTCGCAGAACGCGAAAAGAAGGATGCATGTTTCTCTTTCCCTTTTGCTTTCTCGTGTATGGCAGTGTCTTTCGACTCCAAGTCTTTGACCAGGCTATCGTGGTCCTCGCCATCTCCTACCCTGTCTCCCTGCCCACCTTCTTTGAAGTCTCCCGCATGTTTAGTGTCCTTCTGAGCCTCCACAGCCACAGGACCCGTCTCCTGTCCGTCTGCAGGTAACTTGCCAATACCAAATATATTCTTGCTTGCAAACGCGGGCTTTTCCTTTTCCTTCTCGTTGACGAGGCCTCGAACGACAGAAGGATCCTGATCTTCATCATTGTCCCAGTCCACGTGCTTGACTTGCTCCTTGGTGACACCATCGTCGTTCTCTTTGTTACCAGCGTCATCTTTGTGCCCGTCATCTTTGTCTTTGGAATGATCCCTGGCCTCGTTACTCTCGTGTTTCCCCGCCGCACTCCCCGCCCTCTTCCGCCGCCAAAACACCCTCGAATGTTTGCCTTCCCCTTCCTCAAGGCCGATGCCAAGGGAAGACAGGGACGGGAACGTATCAGCATGCGACCTCGAATGCGAATCCATGGATAGTGAGGCCAGCGGTTGGGACGAGGGGCTGGGCGCCGGGTGTAACGAATTTGCAGAAAGAATTGACGTCGACGACTGTGCCGCATTCCCTGAAACCATCGATGGCTGTGCGTCCGAGGGCAGCATCGATGAACGTGAGTCCAGACGGTTCACCGAGTCCTCATGGACACCGGCAGGGCTGCCGACACCACTCAATTTCTCTTGCTCACTCAACACTTCATTAGCCCCCGAATCTGCGTCGCCACTTCGAGTCGCCAGCGCAGGCTGCGACGCGACCAACAGCGAAGTAGGTACAACGTTGCCTACATTGGTACCAGTGGGCGACGGATCGGACAGTGTGCGTGGATAGGTCTCAGGGGACTGCGTAGGGAATGAAAGGTCGACGTATGCGCGTGCACCTGCTGTTGAGCTTGTGTTCGCGTTTGCATTCAATTGAGAGCGCCCAGAATGGTGATCTATCGAGTGGCGCGATCCCGAGTGGTGTGAATGATGAACATTCGGAGCAAGGGATTGGCGCGACTGTAACTGAGAACCCGAGTATGAATGCGTATGCGTATGCAAATCCGGGTTCGATGAAGAGTGGGCATACACCTGGGATTCCGTCCCCGTCTTCCCTAGCTGCCACTGGGGTCCCTTTGACTGCGACGATGGCAACCCCGGGATGAGCTGGGCATTCATGGGGGTAGATGTTAACGGCAAGGATATCGAATGCCCGTGTTCATGCCACAGATCACGTCCTCCATACCTAAACCCGTGACCAGACCCCGACCCTTCATATCGACGACCATTCTCGGACGATGTCCCGGATGCACACGAAATGTAGGAAGCCGCCGAAGAAGTCGACGCATCGCTGATTCGACGCACACGTCCACGTCCTTGTCCATATCTATGTTCACGATCGTATCCATAGTTCTGGTCGTACACCTGATATACAGCGGAAAAACATGCTGAGCACCGTGACCAACATCCCATAGAATGGATGATAATGAAAGGAATAACTCACCATCCCATCACGCCAATCGCTCTCCCTCCTCGCACGCCCAAACCTCTCATTCCACCCATCTTCCGATATCATTCCTCCTTGATCTCCGGCTTCAACACGTCCCTCGAACCCCCACCCATCCTCCACCACCGAGCGCATCTCCGCACACGGCACCCCGTCACCCAATCCATCCGCTATCAAAGGCATTTGATTGCCTGAACCAAACTGGACAAACGACGAGCGATCCCGCGTCAGCCGGTGACCCTGATGGGGACCCTGATGCGAGTGGTGCTGCTCATACTCCTGCCCCTGCCCGTATGGCCGATACTGGCTCCCGTGCTGCTGCTGCCTGAACAACTCCCTGCCGTAGTGCCGGTTGTGAGACTGATAACCCTGCCCTCTGCTCTCTTCGCTCCATCTCCCGGGACTCGAACTCCGTTTTGCAGTCCCGCTTCGACTCCTGCCCCCATCCGTCCCAGGGGACCTTCCTTTTATCGATATCCCAATCTCCTCATCACATCCATCCCATCCAAACCCATACCCATCTCCAAAGCTATCCCTCCGATTCCTACTATACCCCAACGGCACAGATGCGGATCCAAACCCATCCCCCAAGTCCGCCGAGAACAGCGGGTTTTGCAGGGATGGATAGCTCGAGCCCGAGCCGGGGCCAGAACCAAGGCCATCGTGAAAAGCGGAGGCATGCACGCGCGTATTGATGTAATAACCGGGGGCGTGAATAACCCCCCCGAGTCCGTCTCTCAATGATGGTAACCCAACGCCTTCGTCTCTAACGAGAGACGACCGGATCTCTTCATCCTTGAACGCCACAGTGCCGAACCGATCGCGCGACCCAGACCCAAATAACCCATCTTCCCCTTCAAATCCATCTCCAAATTCGGCACCCCCAAGTGCACTCGGGTCGCTATACATAAACCCAAAGCTCTCGTCACCACGTCCCCGCCCATTATCCGACTCATCCCTACCCCTACCCCATCCCCCTCCCTCCCCCATACTGTCCCAGTCGTTATCCCACCTCCCTGTCCCACCCCGCCACATCCGAGGCGCCGAGTTCAGAGGCGGAGAATGCCCCCTCAATGAAATAAAATGGGAGCGTGTCAACGAGTCGTCTGCATAGGAGCGACGAGCTAGTGTTTCCGAGCCAAGAGTGCGCGATTCAGTGCCCAGAGACACCCGTCTGTACCGCGCATCATCGCGCGTAGGCGAAGGCGTGAGTGTATGCGCACGCACGAACGACTGCAGGATCGAGGATTGCGTGTGCGGGACATGGAGAGACGATGACAGGGGTGGGGAAGATGGAGAAGGTGGGTGTGGCGAGGTTGGATGTGAATGTGGGCGAAGATGAGATTGAGACGATTGGGGACGAGAGTGAGATCGAGAGTGGTTATTGGGTTGTGAATAAATTTGAGAACGACTCTATAAGATAGTGTGAGAACAAGTCGATGGATGCGAAAAGAGACGAAAGTACATACGCTGTGCACAGAAGCGGGCGAGTTTCCTCTGCTCTCACCCTGCGAAGAACCAGACAAAGGGATCTGTCCCGCAAAAGGCGAAGAAGACAGCTGAGATTGCCCCCACAACGGAGACGACGATACCTGGCTTTGTCCAACTACCGGAGAGGAGGATGGCAACTGAGACTGCCCGACAAATGGGGAAGACGCTAAAGGGGACGAGCTGGGGATTGGTATACCCTGGGTACCATGACCCTTTGAATGCCCGGTCCCGACTGCATTTGCATTCCCATATCCCTGGGCGTGTGCGTGCGCATATGTATGACCTTGTATGCCCTGCCGAAAACGAGGAAAACCCTCTAATACAGGTAACGCCTCGAACGAGGTTGCCTCTGTCTCTACCTGTGCATGGGGCGGAGAACAGGGAGACGAACCTATTCGCTGGCGGGTGGCTGTGACTGAGCCAGGTGAGGAGTCGGTGCGTTGCCGAGTGGCCGGACTCGAGGCAAAACGCTGCCTCGGCGGGGACAGTGCCCCATTCATGTTCCACACCGGCGAGCCGTTCGGACTGTGACCTTGAGTCTGGGCAGCGAGACTGGCAGCAGAGGTCCTCCTCACGCGCGGAAACTCTGTTGAGGATGTCTGTGCGTGTGCGCGCGTGTGTTGGTAGGGCGGAGGTAGGGGAGGAGGGAGAGGCTTTGGGGAGGGATTCAGGGGGGATGAGATGCGAGGTGTAGTGTTCTCGTGGAGGGATGGAAGAGCGGACGTGGTACCCCCTGGACCCGGCGAGCGGGTGGGTGGTGTTGACATTGTAAAACTAGTATGATCCCGCTGGTGAAAGATGCAGACGGGATATGCGCAGAAGCTGAAATGGTAACTAATCACAGAGGGGACAAGTTCCGATGCGAGGAAAAGAGATGGACAGGAAGAGGAAAGAAACTACAATATTTATTGTGCCAAAAGTCCGAGTTGGAGATTATCAACGCTGCACTTGATATAAATGGTGTCGTGAAAATACGGTTGGTATGCAGAACTTGAACGCTAGGAGTTGGTATAAAAGCTGAAGCGCTGACACGTTGTGTCTCTACTAGCTGGCGCGAATATAGACAATGCAATGTCTTGCATTTGTGTCAAGCAATCGAGTCAGAGCAATACAGCATGCTTAGGATCATGATTACACACGTACCGGATTAGACACAGTACACATGACAGCACCAGAACGAGCGCCTACGGGCAACCTCTCATATGATACACGTACCAGAGATGCTGACCGAGGTGACTGCAATGGACCCGCGGCTGTGCAGGAAAGTGAATGATGAGTACTTGCGGACGGCGGAATGTCGCAGGCGGCTGGCATTACCAGCGGACAAGATCACAATCATCCAGTGCAAAGATTGGGATGCTGGCAGTACTATATCACTGATGGCATTGCATTTCATCTAAAATGGCACTGTCCTTCACTTATCTCTCCCACACCGTCTACCTGTTGACATGTTACCCCCGTTCATTTTCTCGGTATTCTGTCCCACCTTGGTGCAAGTGCGACGTGAGTCCGGGAGTTGCTCGAGCAGAAATTCAGACATTGTGGTTAGTTTGGTCGTAGTACAACTTCGAATTCTATTCACGAGGCACAGCCACCTCACACTAGAGAAACGAGTCATCTCAGTCCTCCACTGAACCCTGGACGCAGTGGACGGCTGCGGTTGCTCTTGTAGCTGTCCCGTCCACTATGTAGCACGCGGCAAGTGCCAACGGGCGCCAAATCAAACACAGGTTGGTAACATGTCTATTATGGGTGCATGGTGTGTGCATTTACCGTTTATTGGTCTTCCCTGAGCAAGAGGCGCTGTTGCAGGGTTTTCTTAAAGGTACAGCTGTTACCGAACAGCAGATGGAAGTTAACGGGCCACAGTGATGATAGCGAGGTAAGAACGCAGGTTATGATTTCTGGAAATGAAAGAAAATGGTGCAGTGGGAGGGCTAAGATGGTAGGGTTATCCCCGTTTCCATTTTACCGGCTGATGGGCTGGCTGAGGCTAGCAATCATGATGGAGGGATTGTCCGGATGTGACGAGGCAATGCGGAAAGTCAAACACCGGGTCGAAACTCGGAGCCAGACCGAATTACCCTGCCTCTCTCCGAACCGCATGAAGCTTGTATTAGGTCGCCGTGATTTCGAGTCTTTGACCTCGATTTTGGTCACCACGACGCCGGCCAGCTGTTCTCAGCATCTGCCCATAGGATGATTCATCGGTGGGACTCAGGAACTGGCGATGCGATCGGAGAACCGTGGACGTGTTATGATGGTTGGATACGCTCTCTGATGCTACCAAGGTAGTCAGTGCCTCGGCGGACAAGAGTGTTCCTTTCTAGGTCGTAGACGCCGGAAACCCTCGGACACGAATGCCCATCGTGGAGGGCTCTGATATGCCTGTCCCGGCGCTCACGCGACTGGCTTCCGTGCGTGGAATTGACGACCATCCCTGCCTCCCCTTTCCCTAACGCGTAGACAAGCTCTCATGATTTTTCATACCCTTCAGCCAGGAGGATACTCTGACAAGGGACATCTTGATTCAGTCAAACTGCAGGTTTGTCTAGTTCATGTAGTACATACTAACATCAGCTGCTAGTCTGATACGGTATATAATGAAGGATCTTCACCACTGGATGAACCACAGTTGGGAGAAGTAGGAGTATACATTGGTCCGAGTCGTGGCAGGTAAACGCTTCTGCAGTGCACAGGAACAGGCAAGGAGGCGATCGCAGTAAGTGTTTTACTTTATACAGGTTTTAGGCGGCTCACACTAGTCTTCCCCTTATATTTACTGTTTATGCTGGTCCGTTTGGGGAGACTAGGTTCACACGCTCCTTCGTCTCATTCACTTCATGGTCCAGTGATCAATCGATCATGACTATGCTATTGTCATGTAGATAGGACCCGCCGTCCTCTAACTTTCGTGGCCAGATAATCCAGGATGACTGATGATCCAATGAATCGATGATCTTTACCTCGGTGTCGGGTCGTAGGGTTTGGGTAGTGTTGATGGCTCGAGGTAATGTCTTCGTCTTGAAGATACGTCCGAGAGCCCTCGGGCTTCCTCCTAGGGTGTTACTGTATACTCACCGCCCCATCTAGATACGACAGTCGCTCAGTTAACGCCAGCTCGGCCTCGTATTGTTGTTCTGAGCGGTATCATCGTCTTTGCGCGTCTATGTGGGTTTAGGGTCGGCCATCACAGGTAAGTACACACGCATTTTGATGTAACTAGTTTTTGATACCCAAGGTGTTTTCACATCTGTCCAACGCCTAGTTAGTAGCCATAGTGGTACTTCTGACGAGTGGCCCGGGGCTTCCCCGCACCTGGGTTGCTGTGCCAACGTAGTGTGGTCCTGCCTGCAGTCGAACACCTTGCCCTCGTCCCTGTTTCGGCATCCCATTATTGGAGCTGCCGATTTAGGTGACGAGAGTCATGTGGTCGCTTGTATCGAGCGATCGATTCTCTCTGTGTCGAATCGTCTGGGAGATGTGTTTGTCTCATTGGACCGTACAAGGTACAGTACTACCTGTTCACATATTCCACCAGACAGGGGTTGGTTCTGGCCGGCTATCGGATTTTTGGGCGGCTCGGGCGACAAAAGGGTCCATCTCCTCGGATAGACGGTCTGGTGACTCACGCATACAGTCATATCGACGATTCAGGACACGTTTCTTGATTTTGCTGTAGATTCTCTTCTGACAGGAAACCGCGCGCAGGTAGCGTACCGGGTCCTTTCATCCAGCTCCTATCATCCTAGGCCCAGGACCTTTTGCGGTCCTATCCACACCTCCAAGGACGCAACCCGCACTAGATCTCCCACTGGTGATCGCTTGACCGTTGGAGTGATGGAACACGGGTCTGTCTCGGGTAGTACATGATTAGCGATGTGACGGATCTATGGTGTCGGGCCTGTGCGGCTGATAATCTGGCCTGTTTGGTGGTATAATTTAATGGGCATGTAGGTTACAGGCTTTCCCCCGTTTTCCCCCTGTGCCTGACTGTAATCTTTTTGTGGAATCAGGTGGAGTTGGTTTTTGCAGGGTCTACCAGAGTTTATTCAACTTAGTTTCATGAATCACAGCGTAGTAGTACCACGTGATCTTGCGGTGATGGCGTGAGCACGTTGAGTGCTACTACAATATTATTGTAAAATTGTCCAAATGTCGGGGTGGTGGTGATATTCACACAGGCAAAAAGTGAGTGATTATCGGAATCGGGCAGCGCTTTTCTTACTCCCATTTTAGGTATATCAACACAAACTCTCCTTCTTTGCCAAATAGTATGGGTAACCTTTTTGACAACAGTATTTTTTTTGTGTTCCACGATGTCGCGCGTCAGCGAAGCAAGTTGTTGAGATACAGTAATGCCAACACGACTACCTAGTTCCAGTTTGACCGTACAAGAAACTTCCTTCCGGGGATAGGGCGGGGTGACGACGTGGCTGGACAAAAATGTTAATGAAGGAAGTACGAAAGAAACGGGGTGCGGATCCAGAAGATACTTGTTCGACTTCTTTGGTGACTAGAATTGGCATAAGGCAGTCGAAAGACTTTGAATATGCTGTGGTGATACTAACAACAGCGTGCGCACCCTGGCAGGGTGGCGACGTTCAGAGGGTCTGGGACGACGATATGATACATAATGTTACTCGAGTGCAGAAAGCGTTGCACGAGTCGACATCGTTCCGGCGGCCTTTCCAAAAACGGACGCGTGTCTGATGAAAAGGGTTGTGACACTCCTTCATGGAACAGACAACAGACAATATTTGTATTTGCTCTGTGGCATGTGTCTTACGTTTCTGACGAATTGACATATGGTTTGATCTACGTATCCAGGCCGAATCTAAAGGTGGCGCATCTGATCGCGCCGGAGGGAAGCATGACCCTGACAGGACCTTGGCGGAGAGGAACCAATGGATTTAGCTATTACCATTTGAGGTTCCCTTCCTTCGTGATCACCCAACTATGACACAGAACACCGTCCGTATGATAAACTCCAGCCAACCTGTGAAGCCTCAGATCTCAGAGTTCAGAGTAGTTGACACACGCCGTCTATCAAGTAGTTCCTGAAACTTAATAAGTCAGAGGCAGTCGAAGAGCCGCCTTCGATGAGTCGGCGTCCTTCTCACCCAAGGCTGGGCATGAGAGCTACCCACTCTAATGCACGCTCGCAGGTACAATCACTGGCAGATGCTGTGGTCACTGAATTCCCTCGCTCGCTCACAGCATCATGACTAGCCTATCGAGCCAGGTCCATTTGAGCGCTCCAACATTTGTGGGTTACTCACCCCTCCCGCCTCAAACCGATTCCGAATCATGGGCTATGCACCCCCTATCGATTTACCCTTCCAGGTGCATGTTCATTCTACATTTCTGCGATATTGCACACATCCCGTGCTGAAAGTTCGTCCTACTGAGTATCCATGAACCCTTCCGATCCTTTGGAATTTGCCCGTCTTGGAATAATTGAAGACGTTGCCTAGCTAATATACTAGGGTCCTGTGCGCTTGTGGCGTGTGTCAAGTCAACTCTCGACGACATGCTGTGATATTATATCAATCCTGTTGAGCTTACCCAGCCCAACATGGATTATCGCTGGCAGTGAGTTCTCGATATAAATCTCGACGTCTTGACACAAGGTATCATCATACCCCCGAACCTCCACATGAAGCATCTCATGCGGCTAACGAAAACTTCAGGTGAGCATAACAGCACAGTCGGTGCCCTGCGCGATCTCACGGTTATTCAGCAATACTGTTAATCGCAATCTTCCCCAACTACTCGAATGCAGTCAACTTCAATCAATGTCTTGCTGATGCCCAAGCACAGGCGATAAACACCTCGGATCCCTCCAGTCTGCGCTTCAACAACGGTTCCAACGTCCCATTGCAAAGCATATCCGATGCCACAGCCATCACCATTGACGCTTGCTATTCCCAGTGCGGGACTGGCCAAGAACCGTTTGACTGGGCGATATTTTCTCAAGACTTTGCCGCCTGGCTATTACCTTACCTCGCACTGATATCTCAGCTACCTTTCGGGGGCAGAAGTCAGTTGGACAACCTCATGTCTGCATTGTTGACGGTCGGCTCGCCCACGCTTGCGGGTTACTCCTTATTCCTCACACTTCTCAATTCTCGCTGGATCAATGCACGGTTCCGCCGCATCGGTTACCCAACTCGAAGCCTTCGGGAAACTGTCGTGAGGGTGCTCAGCAGTCTCCAGCAAGTACCCTTACGAATCCACCCGGGAGACGCAGCAGTTTTCGAATCGCTAATCGTCCTTCCAGGGAACGATCAATGGTGGACAATGTTCGATGATTCCCTCAACTACACCCATTCGTGGTCCATATCGTCTGCGACCTCTATCACCTGGGTCATAGTTGCGTACTTGCTCACTGTCGCTGATTCACTTTCGAACGTGGTTGAGAACATCAACTCAAATGGCCAGGGCACCGGCTCGGTGTGGCTATGGCTCCTGCCTATAGTCGTCGGGTGGTTGGTTTTAGCTCCTAAATGCTCCTACAGTCGTATCAAACACGCATACATACGAGCCAATGAATACATCAACTCAGCAGACGGATACAAGAACCACATAAATCCTAACCTCGGCTTGATTGTTGAGCCTGAGGACGACGACCTCTCATCTCCAGACGAAGCGCGAACCCCTCCCGTATTTAACTATTCAAGAATGCTATCGTGGTCTCGCTCAGTGTATATCACGTCGCTTTTCTATGACGCCGCGTGGTTGAAAGCGCAGGGCAATCATCGAGTTGACAGAGACCCTGCATGGACCGCACCAGTACAAGGTGATGATAGTGTCCACGCTGATAATCGGCTAGGGGACCGTGATCAGGTCCTCGAGTATTGTCAGCCAGCAAGGAACATTAACATTGACATAATTCGTTGGGCTCCTGGCGTAATTTCCCGCATGATTATCGCATCACTTGTGGCCTTGGCACTTCAATGGGGCACTACTGGTGCGGCTATTCTTGCTGTGTGGTACACGCCCACAACGGTACGTGCTTTGTCGAATCTAGGAACCAGTCTTTTTCTGACTCGGAATTGATTTTCAGAGGCTAGGCTGTCGTTCACTTTCGTACATTATCTATGGGGCAGCATCTACGCTGGCTTGGATTCTCCTTGTCCTATCTAGCCTTCTGGCACACTACGCACGACCGAGCTTCAAAACAGCCACTTTGGTGGCTCCTGCCGGGCAAACTGGGGGTCACCAAATCTGCCTCAAACGTGCTTCTCCTGATAGATCTCCAGACGCTTCTGATGGCCCTGCGAATGCTGCTGATGGCGCTTCGCAGACCAGTACCGCACAGCAGCCTCTTTCTGCAGGCCTTTGGCGCAGACTCTACTCATGGGTCGCCCGACTGTTCACTCAACAGGATCCTTCAAGGAGCACTCCACAACAAGAAACACACGAACTCTTGCCACGGAACCATCCTCCGCAGCCTTCCCGACCGCGGGTTTGGACCAAAGAGCCTGCAATGACCATCTCGCACTACTTGCGATGGATCGGGAAAAGTATAGCAGCTACAAACGCGGTGTTTGTCGTCACCATCTCAGTGTTCCAATATGCGAACTTCTACAATCGATGTTACTGTAACTCGAGCGTCTTGGGTCGGGGTAGTCTGGCGTATGATATCGTCGTTATTCTCTACCCGGACGTCGCACAGACACGGGCTGCGTGGATCGGTGGGTTCGCTCTTGCGTCCATCTGTTCGTTGTTTTTTGTTGGACATATCTATCTTCTGGGGGATTCTTTGCCTTCCTAGAGCACGTTTTGGTTCCCTCGTTACTACATACCCCCGTTACTGCTGTTTGTTCAGTTGGATACCCGATGATATCTCGTCCCAAGATTTCTTTTTTCTCCCCTCGCTGTGTCGAATACCCCACGTACCCTGTTCCTGTTTCAGTTATTAGATACCCCACCTGCACGTCACTCCTTGACGACGGATTTGTCTCCCTTGTTTATTTTTTGTTTATTTTTTTCTGACCGAGGCCTAGCCTAGACCTACCTCTCTATATTCCCGTGTTCCCAAAGCCATTTGTACTCATGCCTTCCCCCGATGTGCTTGATCGTGTAGCTTCGCTCGCAGCATTGATCCAGGAAATCTCCGTTGAACTTCATCTCTCGTAGCGGTACCGTCGTCACTCGATCGCTGAACGTCCTCCTCTTGGTCCCCATCTCATTACCATTCCTAATAACCGTCCATTTGGGGCTACCTTTCATCGAAGAAGTCGTCCCACAACGAGCTATGTAGCAGGAACCTTTAAATTAGAATGGATGTCCATAAAACGGTGATGGCACCATCGACAACAATCTAAAAGTCGAACAAATCATCAAGTAAAGTCCAGAAAGCACAACAAGTGTCCATGCACTGGTCCGCAAAGTCAGAGCGACTCGAAACAAGCAAGGAAAAAAAAAAAAAAACAATAATCGAGGGTAGATTACTTCTGGATATATACCTAGAGACCAATCGTAGGCCGGAATGTCCACCGAATACAATTCTAGCCAGCCTACTTACTTTGTGACATTAGACACACATATACCCTCTCCCCCGTGTTTCCAGCGACCGAAAGCCGAAGAACTCATGGAGCACCCGCACCGTTGTGTGCTTCAGAACTGGGCTTCGTCCCCGTTTGAGCTAGCGGACTCGATCGTGCAGGCGCAGTTGAAGGTATGCTCACAGGACCAGCCAGTCCTGCAGCCTCCAGCAACGCCACCTGCGAGCCATTCGACCAGTTCCTCGAATGCTCACCCACCTCTCCACGGCCGCCACCAGGCCCATACGCCTCCCCCCGATGCACCGACGATATCGACTGCTGCGAGAAGTGCCCGGCGCCCGGCGAAGGGCCCATCACGTCGTCCACGATCCTCCGCAGGTCGATGCCCGCGCTGTGCGCGAGTGGATCTATGAGCCTGCTGCTCTCGTTCGGAGGTGGCCACACGTCCTCACGGAAGACCGAGCCCGTCTCAGAGCCTCTAGATGCAGCCCCCCGCGCGATTGACGAGCGCTGGCTTCCGTCCCAAGGCGTCTCGTAGTCGGAGTACCGCCCGGGTGGTCGCTGTGCGAGACCGACGTCTTCGAGGTCTTCGCCAGCAAGAAGCATGGCTCGCGAATGGGCCTGTTTTCGTCGTGAGGTGATAGCGTCCAGGAATCTGAGACGCTTGAAATGGTTCCGGCGAGCGCAGAATGCGACGGACAGGATGAGGATGATGAAGACTGCGGCACCTGCTGCAGAGCCGGCGATGATGGCGGTGCGGTTGCTTGATGTGGTATTGTGAGGGAGCTGGGGTATCGTAGTTGGTATCGCAGTTTGTGTCTGAACGGACACGGAATCAGGGGTGTGGACGGGTTAATTTTGGTGTTGATGACTCACGGTAACTTGTGATCCATTGATGTTTGTTGTGAACAAGGACGTGATTGTTGTTGGTGTGCCCGGTGATGAGGTTAGTTTGGGAGGGGATGTGGTAGTTTGAGATGGCGAAAATGTTGACGGAGGACTGGGGGAAGTCGTCCTTGGAGCAGAACTGGATGGAGAAAAGGATGTCGGCGAAGGAGAACTCGAAGTGGGGGTGGTACTGGTCGGTTGCTGCGTTGTGATTAGGGGCTGTGACACACTACATCACCAATTTGATAGGAATAGATAATGGATGAATATATGACAGGGAGGAATGGAATGGTTCTGCCTACCTTGTCGTTGCGGGTGAAGCTGTCGTCGTGAGGTCCGTGGAAACAGTTGTTAGAGCTGGGCTCACTGAAGAGCTGCTCGAGGGTTGCGACGATACGCCCGTCGACAAGTCTAGGACAGTGGATGGATCTGGGGCAGCGGCCGATGGGGTAACGGACGTGCTTGCGGCTGTAATGGGATTCGCGCTGGCGGAATTCTGAGTCCAGAGATGATTAGCAAGGTGCGTCTCTCAAACAAATTTCCCGAGTCGGCGCTTTCCTTCATCACGAACTATGTAATATGGGGTACAAGAAAAACTGACCTGTGAGCTTGTGCCCGTAGGCTGAGGTGAATTCGTAGGGCTTGTTGGGTTGGTCACATCGGTATTGCTTACTGTTGCTACTCCAGACTGACGCGGAAGTAGATTCTGATTATTACGGGATAGCATGCGATAACGCGGAGATGCCCTTGAAAGATCGATGACAGCAAGGACCACGCTAGAAGGGTCGACAGATGATACTGAGCTCAGATGGTAGAAAACCTCACCTCGACGTTCCCGGTTTCCACCACAAGCGCCCAGCAAGCGAAGGAAAACGATATATTTACCGGCGGGAACCTTGACAGTTGTTTTGGCAGCGCTTACTTGTAAGATCATCGCTATTAATTGCAACCGCCGTGGGTGGGGAGGGCGGCCATGAGGCTATCCCGGATGTTACCAGAAGCGCAGCACTTGAAACAGATGGTTATTGCCAGCTCGTCCATGACTGTTCCCATCTTTGAGATTGGCTAACAGTGGGCTTATCGTGATACTAGCATTCATTATAACAAAGCAGCAATATTTTAGCATACAGTATTGGACAGGTTTTGTGAATGATGACGGGATATGGGACACAAGTCGGATATTCACTTACGAACGTTTACCGTAAGCGCACGAGAGCGCAGTCCAAACTCCCACTCGGCACTTTGCTGTCCCTTACTTCTGTACCATTCGTTCTGGAGCGCTAAACCAGTCTACGGACGCCCTCCCCATAATTTTCGCAGGTTAATTTGGTCTCGACGCAATGAAAGCGATGGACTGGGTTCCGCTGAGGGTCCTCGAAGTGATCACCAGAAAGCTGCGTTCTGAGGAATACTCCATGCTCCCAACCGATCCCCAACACTCTCCCTCACGATCATGGGCACCCCACTTCCATAGACGACGACATGGCTGCTCATGGCGCAGCATCCTTCACGCGCTCACGCTCCGACGTCTACTCTTCTCTCTCGCTTGCGTCCTAATATTGGTATTCTTCGCCATTCTGTGTCAGGGCGTTCCACCAAGTTACGAGGACATACGCGTCTTCGAGAGAAGGCTACCACAACACTCTGTAGCAGCGCTGACCCGAACAGATAGCCATCCACCTCGTTACCTTCGATTCCCAGGGCATCTGTGGGGACACGGGCTGAATAATGTGCTGCAGGAAGCGTGGGTATCTATAACTGACATGTCACTCGTTCGTGCTAACGTCAAGAATATACCTGTTATGTCGCGGAATCAGTTTGTTGATGTCCTACCTAGCATACGTCTCCAACATATCATTCGTCTTCGAGGACTACACCTGGTCCCGTACTCCATTACCATGGACGATATATGACTTTGCACTGCGTCCAGCGCGTATACCATTAAATGCAATCATATCGGGGCCAACTGCAGGGGGGCCTATATCCAATACATCGCAAGCGCCGCTCGCAGTGAGCGCAGAATTTTACGAGCACGTTTGCGGCGGTCCGGATATCATACCATACGTAATCAGTTCTGCGAACGCTCCCAACGATGCAGAGGGATCAGTAATGATGGACTGGTGGAGGGAGCAATTAGTGGATGTGCAGGATAGGTGTATAGAGATAGATTCGACAGCGCACGACTTGTTCGACAGATTGTGAGCGCTTGCATTTTTGTTATCACCAGATGACCAAGGACACATGCTTACCGCTAACTGGGGACCCATGCAGCCTTTTCGGAGGTCCCAGGATCCTATCCTTGTGGGAACCTCTCTCGTCATCACCAACACTAACAGACTTTGCGTGGTCGCCCCTAGTCCAGTCCGCCGTCGCACGTAACTTCGCCCTGCTTCAGCCCCGATCAGCCAAAGACATCTACAGCACAAACTCGAGGTCACCCTTGCACGGACTAGTCGCTGTTCATCTCCGCCGTGGGGATTACACGCGGCACTGCCCCAACCTCGCCAAGTGGGGTGCCGATTACATGGGTATCAACCAGCACCCTTCTTTGATCGACAAATTCGACCCTCGTCCGTACGCGAACGACACGCAGCTCAAGGAGTCGTATTATCTCGAGCATTGTCTACCGACGACGGACCAGATCGTGGCGCGCCTGCACGAGATAAGGCTCCAGCACCCAGGGCTGCGTAGGGTGTATGTGCTGTCGAATGATTGGGCGTGGGTATTGGATGGGCTGAAAAGTGCGCTCGAGGACGACGGGTGGGAGGACCTGGTGAGCAGCGTCGATATACATCTGGATGCGGAGCAGTATTACGTCGCGACGGCTGTGGACATGGCGATAGCGGAGAAAGCGGAGGTGTTCGTTGGTAACGGCGTAAGTTCCCCCACCTCATCATCAGCGTGGGTCCGTGCTGATTATCCTCTCGTCCTCCTCAACAATGTCACAGTTTTCGAGTTTATCGTCCAACGTGGTCATGTTGAGGATGGCGAAGGGGATAGACCCAAGGAGTAACCGGTTTTTGTGACTGACCTTGCACATGTCCTCTTTTTTCTACTTACGACGATATATACCCCTGATCGGGAGTCATCTGGTACGGGATTCGGAACTGGGGTTGATATGTCAATTATGATGACACAGCCTTTTACAGTTGTACAACACTAGTGTGGCGGTTACGTATAGCTTTTTACATTTATATTGTTTGCTTGTAGGTCTGGCGTCCGTGAAGGGAACAGAAGAAGAAGAAAAAGTAAGACAAAACTTGAACTTCCTGTAGGTAAGCTAGAAGATCGAAGCTGTGCAGTCTCAATAGCTGTCCCGAGTCAGCGCAAGTGTCTAGAATCTGCTAGCCAGCCAGTTCCTGCTGAATCACTGCGCCTCGATGGACCGCTCCCGGGCCCATTCGATATCTGCGTCCCCCAATGCCGGCTTTACCCTGGTCCAACAGCCCACACCTCCAAGGCTACACACTCGAAGGAAACATCTGGTTTCGTCCTGGCTGCACCGTCCATTTCAGCACTCGCACGACGAGGCCCATCTGGAGGCGTACATAGTGCGGGATTGCCGAACGTCGGACAAGGTGCGGAGGATCCGTCGAGGAGGGAGGCGTCAAGGTATAGGCCGTAGTGTCCGTCACTGACAAGAACAGCGTCAGCGTATCGAGCACCACACATCATATATCATCCACATGGATATGATGGACATGTGCACCTACCCGCCCCCAAACGAGACGAACCCGGGCTCGCAAAGCGCGACGTAGTCGTTCATCCCTGTCCATTTGTACACCTCCAGGTTTCCTTGTGGTTCTCCGTTCTGGGGTGGGTGGTATCGCCAGAGGAACCTGTAATATGATTAGCGACTACACAGAGCAGCTAAGCAACAGACGTACGACTCTCCACTACCATAATACCCTCCCCTCTCCAGCCTCACGCCCTCACTAAGCCATGCACCAAACACGGCATCACGCGCGTCCTGGATCACCACAAGCCCACCCTTTGGAGGGTTCGGATTAGCTCGTGAGGGTATACGTGGCTCACAGCGGGAATAGAGCGTGTTGAGTGATATACCATGTTGGTCGAGAGAGTACAAAAGTGTCCAGTTCCGTGGAAGTCGTGTCAGTGCTGGTAAATGCGGCCGGATCTACAACACATGGCGATGGGCACGACCAATGGATGCGGTTTAGGGACATGTGAAATGATCTTACCAGATCTGCAATCTCTTCGTTTAGCACCCCGACGGTGCCCTCTCCCCTTCCGAGAAGAGTTACCCCTTTCCTTATTGCGCGTCCCTTGGATTTCATCTCTACGACGGGACCAAGCCCGGTTGGATCCACCACGCCCAACTCCTCGTCTTGTAGCAATGCCTCTGAGAAACCACGATCCCAAGTACGATCCCCCGCGAACCCAGGGGCACCTGATGGCGGGACGTACGGGGTCGAGGCAAATGGCGAGCCATGTGTAATAGCAGCGCTTGCGAAAGGTGAAGGCCCATGAGAGATAGTGTTTGGAGCTGAAGAGGGCACCGCGAACGAGGAAGGGAGGGTCGCAGACGAGGTTGGCAGAGTCAACCGTGGACGTGCGGATGGGAGGAATGACACCAAGCTTGAGGAAAGACGTGAGAGGGTACCGTGTGCTGGAGGAGACGACGACACTTGTGGCGGTGGGGAAGACGATAAGGGGAGCGATGTGGTTGATCCGGTGGGGGATGATATCGATGGGGGAGACGCAGTCCCGCTCAGGCGGGGTGGTAGAGGGACGCGCGATCTTGAGCCCGAGGTAGGTGGACCTTTGAGACTACTCCTACTCTGGGACCGCATAATCATCTTCGCCTTGGAGAGCTCAGACATGATGGCGTCTGCGATCTCTTCGTGCTTCGCTGTGGGAAGGGCTGGCGGAGTTACTGAGGGTGGCGTTTGGGTCCTTGCAGGGGTATTTAAAAAGTACAATGGGTCGTCCTGGTGCTCTAGTAGTTCATGCAGGACGTCTCTTCTGTTTTGTTCTGCTGCTGTCTTGGCGTTGGAAGTGAACTGATCAAAGTAATCGAGGCTCGAATTCCCAATTTGTGCGGTTTTTGAGGAAACAGACGTAAGGGACGGTGTCGTGAACTGCGGAGCTGGTGCTAATGAGGCGGTCGCATTAGATGAAGCAAAATCAAAATCAAGCGAGAGAGGATCTTGAGAAGGCGGGACAGAGACGAAGGTGCCAAACTCCGAGTCTGCGGAGCTATGTGTCCGCTTACGCTGGTATATAGGTCGCGAAGTGGGTGCTGTAACCGGTGGTTGGCCGGTGGGCGTGAGTCTGGGCGTTGCGGGTGGTGTCGCAGGTGAGAACAGCGTAGCGAAACGATCGATGTCAGACTCGTTTAGTTGTGATTTTTTCTGTGATGGAAAATCTGACGAGGATAAGGTCTGCGCACAAGATTGTGAAGGCAGTGGAACCAAAGGAGGCATGGATGGCATGGAATTTGACATGATGGTGTGAGGCCAACGTTTGGTCAAATCGATTCACAATGGATTCTTCTGACGCACGTAGACATCAATGGCCTAGTCGCGGCTAGCTCGAAAGAAATACGTACATTCTAGTGTCAATGGAGTTGGGACATGGAAGTTTGTGTTAGGGCCGTGCCAAGTCGTGGTACTGGAATATATGTCACACAAGCGTTCATTCGCTGCGTGACATACAGAATGGCGAACAGGCTCTAGAACTCAGTTCAGAATGGGCAGCAGGTGTTGGACACGAGGATGAAGGTAGGTAGATGCACCAAACGTGACGTACTTTGTGACCTCGGAAGGCAATGAATGGATTTACCAGTTGATCTTCAAACAAACTGATACCCTCTCCTGTTGGTCGTAACCAAATCTCGAAGGAAGTGCTGAGGGACGCCGATCGCCTGTCTTTTCAAAGTTGCAGCAAGTTACTGTCGCTACGTGTGTGTCGGCACCGTGACTGCGTGTATGTTGGGCGAACCACGCAAGTCAACTGTGCGATCGAGTTGGATGTGTAAATGCTACGCCATCGTTTAGCAACGAGACTTGAGATTTAAATGGTGTCGCGTACAATGTACAAAACTTGGAAATCAGGATTTATGCAAAGTCGAGGCGAGGAAGAGGTCGAGTTGTAATCTTGTAACCCCTTGCCAGCTGAAGCGCTGAGGGTCGAATAACCGAGATCAAGTGCCGGCACAGCCACAACACGTGTTCTGTAGCACCAGTTCGGTGGCAGTTCGTTCCAGTGTGCCAGTGCATTAAATGTGTCGAGGGTACTACCAGCTTTCGATGCTCATACGTTTACATTCGGGGCCCTTCAGTGCTTCAGCTGGGCTCTTTCTCGTTGAACAATGAATATTTTAATATGCTCCAGTAGACGCCCCAACCTGTGCACGTGTCGGATTCAGGCTGATGCTGTGACTCAGCGATCCAGATCAATGCCCTGCTCGTCGAATACCAGACTGCTAATGACCCCCCTCCAAGTTTTTCTGATCTCCAGATGCTATGCGAGGCTGGCCGTGGTCTGTAAGCTTATTCACATCGCAATTGCCTTTGCAAGGCATCTTTCACTGCACCGAATGCTCATTTACATGCGTCGCTGGTTTGCTGCGAGGCTGCTCGGGCGAGACCGTGTCGAATATCCCAGCTCACCGCCTATATTCGAGCATGAAGGATGTCGAGCCATGGCTGAACCCCAAAGGGCGCTGGTTGAGCCCGAAATGACACTGGTAGCTCAGCCTGTTACACTCACCGGGATTTCTGCTGTCCAGGGCGCCGCATGGCTAGCTCCCGGAGGTGCGAACAGCACCACGGTGTTCCTCAACCTGAGCACGAATGCCAGTGGCGAAGAGGGCGAAGTTATCTCCCAGCAACATGATGACAACCTTGCCTTGGCACGGCGCGTTTTCACTCCTCCTGTACATGTCAGTACCGTGTTAGTCCATGTTAAACTATGTTGAGCGTCGAGTTGTTCTCCAGGTGCCAGTAGAGAAGATACCGATCGCTCCCATCAGCGTGAAGCGGTATGACAAGTTTTGTCAAATGTTAGTGCCCCGTCGTTTCTTCAGTATCAGCCCACTGAATGTCACCATCCAGCACGGACCGGAAGCCAAAGAGAGCAGTGAATGCACAGGCAAAGGACATGATATGGTCGCCGAATAGCATAAACAGTAGCATGTCTCAGAGGTAAGACTATCTGGGTCGCGAGTGAGTGATGGTGATGTTGATACGTCGGTGCCACAAGCAAACACCCTGATGGATGGATATCGTGTACCCATCCAGAAGGCGCTCTATATTACTTCAATTCGCAGAAGGTGAGTGATTCGAGAAACCATGAGATCTCAAAGATGTCTGATCCCTTTTCCAGAGGGTCTTCACTGAGGCCGATGTGACCAACAAAAAGATTGCTGCCAAGGTCAACCAGTGTGCCAGGGAACTCTGTGACGAAGCTGGACCGCTGTTTACAGCACACGTAGAACTCACAGTGGAACTTATCAAATCCAAGGAACGCTATGTCTGCGGATACTATTTCACTTGCCATGATCGTCGGTTGTTGTTTTGGTTGAGGGGAGTCGACATTAGGAACGAAGGTCATGTTTCTGCAATGCTCCACGACCTCAAAGTCATTACCAAGACCAGCCAACTGAGTAAGATCACGCACTTGCGACAAATTCTCGTTCTTCTCATTTCCGTTGCTTTTCAGAGTACGCCATGGAATCGCAATACTGGTGTGTTCTACCACCTGACACGTATGAATGGTTTCGAAGAGGGCTGTGACAGGTCGCACTGTGTGTTGTATCCCAATCATCGTCGACTCCCCCAGCGTGTTCTCCATGAAGTGAAACAAACAGTCCTCTACTTCAATGCGGGTTCGTGTTCGTACACACGAGCTCGCTCATGCCCTCGTCTGAAAATTGACACAGAAATGGTTCTGTCTGATGTCTCGCTCACGCCGTTTGACCGGGATCAGCTGAATGTTTTCCTTACTGTTGTGGATGGAATGAAAGGTGTGCTCTCCTTCTCGTTCAGCCTTTCTCAATTGGACCTCGTTTCCTTGCAGATAGCGTCGACCGTATGGATGCTCATTCTGTCAATTTCTGTGGTGAACCCGAAGCTCGATTGAACGCAGATCAATCCATGGTGAAGTCCCGTACAAAACAGAAATGTGAGACTCTCAAACGCCGACTCTGGAACTCCCTACGCTCTTGCTTCGTCCTTGCCCTCTGGAACTCTCCAAAAGCTCATCTTAGGGCTCTCGAACGTGTATGGGTCGATCGCACGTTCATTGAGCCGAGGTGGAAGGGTTTCCTTACACAGCTCAATACCGAGTGGACGCAAATCACCGTGCTCGTGGGTCTCTCACTTTCTGTCATTGGCGTCCCGATGTTTCATGTCTGATGGAATCGATGGAAAAGACCACAGTGATGCTGGCTGTTAACATTAGCTTTTTGGCTGTACCAGGCGTTCTCACCGCCGGTAGTCCTCCCGGCTCAGAAGCGATTAGCACATACATATCGACACTGTTCATCGTCGGCTCGCTTGTTGTCTCTGTTCTGTTGTGCTCTCTGGACAAGTGAACGACAAGGAACGAGAGTCTGCACAGGGAGCAGTGAGCCCGAGGCATCCTGATTCTGATCCCGTCCTCAGAATGACATAACCGTAAACCAGGTCAAGTTCATGGAGTCTTTCGAACTCGAGAATCTCGCCATCTTCCACAGTTTGCCATTTGCATTGCTGACATGGGGGTTCGTGTGCCATCACCCTCACCCTTCCTTCCACGATGGGTGTACTAACCTGATCTACAATTTCCATCCGACCCAGCCTCCTCTTCTTCGCACTGTCCGTCTCCCTGATGGTCTTTCAATCGCATAGCACTGCTGCATATGCGATCGCAGGCGCTTGCTGGCCCATCGTCACGGGGTTCACGCTCTGGCCCGTCTTCGCAGCTACGGTATCGCCCCGGCTACCTTTTTGGATCTCGCAGATGTCTCTGGGGGGATGGCTGAGGTATACTCCTCAGAAGCATGTGGCGGCGCAGAGGAAAGGAGGGGCTTCTGCCAGTGAGGACAGAGTGAGCCAGGTGGCGTAGTTACGGATAGTATTGTAATAGTGAGAGCTGTCGTTGGAGCCAATAAAAAATCCGTGTTGAGCCTTCAAATTCAAGACCTTACTAACACAGGGAGGGCCAGTGGCGGAACAGTAGGTCTCGCACGGAAGCCACTCGTAGGATCGCTACGGGCCGCTACCGCGTGAAACAGACCTGGAGCCGGGTTGGGGTGTGTCACCATCCTAGCCGGTCACGTGTCAGGAATTATGTGGATCAAAAGAGAGTCCAAAACTTTCGTTGCTCGAGTGTTGCGGGCGAGTAAAGCGACGGGGCTTCAGCCAGGTGTCTCTATGTTGCTGAGATGATGTGCTATGTTTGAACCCAAGACGCCCGTTACTCACACACGATCGTCGAAAACGAATGCAAAGAAAGGACTGGTTTTCAAGATTGCATATCCCCAATGAGTGGGGCAGTGGTTGGCGTTCGAGAAGGATCGTCGCCAGCGTCTTCATAGGTGAGAACAAAACATTGCGGATTGAAATGATATTGTGTCATACGCGCCCCGGGTACCATCACTGCAATCCTACCTATTTGCATGTGGAAAGCACTACAAAGTACAGGAGAGTATTAGGTACCTCGAGCAGCAAGGACGACGTCGAGGGTGCACCAGAACGTCCACGGGATCGAAAAACAAATTGGCGTTCGAGAAGACAACGGGAATTCGGGTAACGGGGCGATGATGTCTGAATAGACGTTGATCATCAATGCGCATGAGCGGAAAACGTCGAACTCAGTAAGCTCGACATTGTGATACAGTGTCTGTCGTGGAACAGCGTGACACGCTCGTAGCCTTCCTGCCACCCATCACGTTCCCTTCACCTAGCCATGCCATGCTCGTCCTCCGGACCACCACAGACGATCTCAAGTGACAAAACACCCTCGATCAGATGACCCATCGCGTCATGGTAGTATAAGCGGTGCCTCAGCAGGACACACTGACAGTCGTCATCAACGACTACGGGCACGGCACCGTGCCTGAGCGCCGTAGAGTCTAGCAGTGGATATTGATCGAATGGGTCTCGTTGAGCATCGTGTGGGTAATAGGTAGACGTTTGTTGTGCATCTAGGTCGAAAGGCTGCGGAAGCGCCCAAGCCATGAGAAAGATGGAGCACAGCAACAAAGGAAATGGTCAAAGAGTGTCCTTGAAAATTCCCCTCCCCTTCCCCTCTTCCGTCTGTCGCCTAGTTGGAGGGGCACTCTGATCGGGTCAGGTCATTGGTATATTTCCCCCCGGACTTGGCGAGGGTTGTCAGTGCATCAGATCACAAGATGGTGATTGTATGGAGCACGACGACAGGCAAACGGTCCTCTCATGGGGCACGCCGACTTTTTTGGGGTTTATTCGATCGGCTTTGCTCCGAATGAGGTTGCGGACACCAAATGGTCAGCAACTCGTCGCTGGGTGCGGGGACGGTTCCATCAGATGCTTTGATTTGTCGACTGGCTCACTACTCGCAGAATGGCAGAGCCACACCCACGTCATATCCTCCATCGCAGTCTCGCCCAACGGCAAATTCATCGCGCATGCCTCATGGGACAACACAGTCCATCTCTGGGACACGGTGACATC
>MU127478.1:17227-73757 GCA_014904945.1 Gyrodon lividus
GCAGCCTATCCCCCGACAACCAGATACTGCCTTTGTGCAGACCAATTGAACAAGATGTGGTCTCCATTCAGAACTGCAAACAAACCTTCTTCTTCTAGAAGAAAGACTACCAGAACCTGACAAGGCCCTTACCCCAAAGGCTTTGACCTGAATGACAGATTTGCTCTTAAGCAAGACGCAAAAGATCTACCACCAGCTTCTTCCATGGAAGACGATTCACCAGAGTCCTTCAAAAGCTCTGACTATGACCCCACCAAACCCAAGATCCCTGACAACAAGTTTTCTGTCACTGAACCCACAGACCTTAACAATGAACCAACAATGGCCTCCAAAGCCCCAGAACTAAAGATCGGCACCCCCTCTACCTTTGATGGCAACACCAATGATGCTGCCCAATGGATGTGCTCTGTTATATCCTACTTTGAACTCAATGACCATGTCTACGACAATGACAAGAAAAAGATCATCGCCACCCTTAGTTTTATAAACAAGGGGACAGCCGCTTCATGGGCTGAAGCCTACTACAAAGCTGCTGGAAAGAAGGGATGGGGAAAGTGGAATGACTTTACCCAAAACTTCAAGACCACATTTGTAGTCTCCAATATCAAAGGAACTGCACTCACTAAACTCACCTCTCTGACTCAACGCCACTGTGGCTCTCTTGAGAAATTCAATGCTGAATTCTGGCTCCTGAAAAGCCAATCGGGTGTGACTGACAAGTCTGCCCTCATTTCCTGGTACACTAACAGTCTTGAGAGGAATCTCTCGACCTGAATTCTGAACATGGACACCATCCCCGACACCATCAACAAGTGGATTGCCAAGGCAGAACACTTCTACATACAGAACCAATTCACATATTCCCAACCTCCACTTCCTCGACCTCTACCCCTGACCCCAACACTATGGACGTTGACTTTGTTCGACTCATGCCCATCAAGTGGGCTGAGTATATGAAGAAAGGATTGTGCTTTGTCTGCAGAAAACAAGGACATCACTCCACTGACCACAAGAACGGTCGCCTTCCCCAGAAGACTTCCTCCCCTCAACTGACCCCCATCAAGATGGTAGAAATCCCTGCTAAAACACCATCCTCTGTAGAAAAGTTCATCTCTGAATTCCAGAAGAACAACATCTCTGAAGCCGAGATGTTGGATGTCCTCAAAGTCTGCTTTGAAAACCCCAAGCAAGACATCCCCAACGCCCTTCCCATCACCAAGATTGGATTAGATGGGCAGTTTTTATAATGGAGAACCAAATCGACACAGACCTCTCCTAGAACGACTCCTGTAATTGTAGCTGAGCAGACTTCCAAATTAATGCACATTCCTACTGCCATTTTTGCTACTAAGACAGGAAAAATTGTCGACACCCGTGCCCTCCTTGACTGTGGAGCAGCAGCCTCCATCATTGACCAATGTAGCAGGATTGATCAAGTCTCCTACTACCCTCACTCTCCACATCGGCAATAATGAAATGGAACAAAAGCTGTACGTGACAAATTGCAGAAAAGAAAACATCATCCTGGGTCTCCCCTGACTATGCCAGCACAACCCAAATGTCGACTGGGAAGCCAGAACCCTTTCCTTCCCTGATAAGAAAGCTCGACCCTGACATGACACCCCTGACACCATCACTCAATAATATCTCCTCCAGTATTTTGAGCTTGACCCCAAAACCTGTCTTGCAAAGAAACTTAGAGAGAAAATTGACTCCATGACCTACGACTTCTGCAAGGTTACCCTTGCCACTGAACTCACCCAGAAAGATGCCGAAGAAAAGAAAGAAAAACCTGTCCTTCCCCCCAAATTTGCAGAGTTTGCCGATGTCTTTGACAAGAAGGCAACTGACCATGTACCCCCATCCCATCCTTTTGACCACACCATAGATCTCGACAACTCCTTTGTTCCGAAATTGGCCAAGACCTACCACTTGAACCCAAAGGAAGAGGAGGCATGTAAGGAGTTTATCAAAGAACATCTTGAAATTGGAAATATTTCCCTCTCTCAGTCACCACAGGCTTCCCCATTCTTCTTTGTCCCCAATAAAGATGGATCCCTTCATCCCTACCAAGACTACCGATGCCTGAACTCCCATATGATAAAAAACACCTACCCTCTTCCCTTAGTCTCCAACCTTGTCAACAAGCTGAAAGGATCAAAAAATCTTTACCAAGATGGACATCAGATGGGGCTACAACAACGTCCAGATCAAACCAACTGACTGATGGAAGGCGGCCTTCATCACTCCCTTTGGTCTCTTCGAACCGAACATCATGTTCTTCAGACTTTGCAACTCTCCCCCAACCTTCCAAGCATTTATGAATCATGTCTTTGCCGACTTCATCGCAGAAGGTTGGCTCATTATCTACATGGATGATATCCTCATCCACTCCTCCGATGCAACTCTCCATTGTGAATGGACCCTGAAAGTCCTTCAACAACTCAAAGAAAATAACCTCTATCTGAAGTTGGAGAAGTGCAAGTTCACTACTGATGAAATCGATTTCCTGGGATTGATCATCCGGGAGGGAGCAGTAAAAATGCACCCTATCAAGCTGGATGCAATTGCCAAATGGCAGACCCCCACTTGTGTCAAACAAGTCCACTCTTTCCTTGGATTTTGCAACTTCTATTGTTGATTCATCCCCTCTTTCTCAATAATTGCGAAACCCCTCACTGACCTGACCTGAAAATCCTCGACCTGGGACTGGTCTACTGACTGCAAGACTGCCTTCTGGCGTCTCCAACACCTTTACATGCAATGCCCCGTGTTGACTATGCCCAACATTGAAAAACCATTCTTCATCATGACCGATGCCTTCCTCCACGCCACTGGAAGAGTTCTGATGCAAAAGGATGCCAATGGCGACCTTCATCCTTGTGCGTACCTGTCCGAAACCTTCTCCCCTGCCAAACAAAACTACAATATCTATGACCAAGAACTCCTCGCTGTCACACATGCTTTGACCTCCTGGAGACATTACCTCCAAGGCACTGCACACCCTGTAATGGTCCTCATGGACCATAAGAACCTGACGTACTTCTGCTCCCCTCAGAAACTGTCTTGATGCCAAGCACGCTGGATGCTCACTCTATTTGACTATGATTTGGTGTTCCAACACACCCCTGGAACTCAAATGGCCCCTGCTGACGTGTTGTCTTGCATTAACTGTCCTGACACCTCTTCCGACAATCAAGATGTCACCCTCCTTCCCAAGGGTCTCTTTGTGAATACCATTGACCTTGAATTGGTCAACAAGATTAAAGCCTCCACCCCCAACAACCCTCTGGTCCTGACCACTACCCGAGCTATGGAAGTTGGCAAACCCCCCTTCCCTCGCTCCTCTCCCTTTGATTGGGACTATGATGGCACTAATTTGTTCTTTAAGCACCACCTGTACATCCCCGCCAACCATTGTGCTGAGATCATGCACTCTATCCACGAGTCCACCTCCGCTAAACACCCCGGTATCACCTGTACCACCGCCCTTGTCTCACATGACTTCTGGTGGCCAAGCCTGTCCACATTTGTCCAGAAGTTTGTACAGGGCTGTGCCACATGCCAGTCCATGAAAGTCAACACCCATCTGATGGTCCCCACCCTTTCACCAATTCCCTCCACATGCACCTGCCCCTTTCAACAGATCTCCGTCAACCTTGTGACCGATCTGCCTATTTCCAACGGCTTTGATTCTTTAATGGTCATGGTAGACCATGAGCTTACTAAGGGGGTAATTTTATCTCCTTGTCACAAAACAATCGATGCAGCAGGAGTAGCGGATCTTTTTCTGAGAAACATCTTCACTAGATTCAGATTACATGACAAATTAATCTCCAACCATGGGCCCCAATTCACCTCCGCCTTTGCCAACTATTCTAGTCAGCTTGTTGGCATTGCTGATTGCTTCTCCGAACTCTAGCAACAATCTGGGCTGGTGCAGGTCTTTTCGGAGATGGAGATTGGGGGTGGACAGGAGCTGGGGAAAGCAGCGGATTCATGTGGGATTTTCAACAGTGGGACTCAGTGGCCATTATTCCTCCAGGGTACCTGGAGGTGCATTGTTGACTCCCACCATTTTGCACAAGTCCGGAGTTTTGGATCTCAGGTTCTCCTCTTCCATGTCCTCATGCTTCACTTTGCATTGCCTTGGAAATAGTCCCTCCCACTGTCCCTCAACAGTGGGGATATTCCATAAAGCAAAGTCATGTGTGGAGATGGTGTTAAGATACCGTCTCCTCTGGGCTGTCTGGAGTTGTTGGGGAAGCGGAGCAGACTTTGGCTTCAACTTATGTGTTGCACCCTTGCCCAAGTTCAGTCCAGTATTTAGCAGAGTGGAGTCAAGATGAAGGTAGGAGGGAAGGTCAGAGGCCAGATGTCAGAGGGTCAGAGTGACAACAGGGAGACTAGCTTTGGGTGGTCAAGTGGGGACTTAGTCAGACAGATTAAAGGATTACGTAATCAAAGTCGATATTTGAACTGTGGAATACAATACAAAAGGGGTTTATATACTATGGGGACAAGTAAACATGGGTGACACCAGAGTACCAGAGTCATGTGAAATGTGAGTCAGAAGTGTCAAAGGAAGTCAGAATGAGTCAAAGGGAGTTAGAACAGGAGGTATTGGAAGGTTGAGATATTATGCATGTCAAGTGTCTGTCAAAAGTGTGAAGCATGAGGAACAAGGCACAGGGGAAAAAGAGTTAAAGATAAGTGCAGAAGCAGAGATATGGGAATGGAGATGTGGAGGTGCAGACTTGTGGAAATGTGGATTTGGTATAAGGCAGGAGGTGGTCTTGGTCTGGAGTTGGTCCATGGAGAAGTGGAGTTGACTTGCACAGTATGGGATATGACAGATGGTTCTGGTCTTGTCAAAAGTGACATACCAGCTGGAGATGATTGTTCGATGTTTGATGTCCAGGAGCTTGCAGGCTTGTTGGCCATGGGTGTAACCAATCATGATACACTTCCATCCATGTGAGTGGAATTTTCCTCCGTGTTGTTCCTTTGATATGTGAGCATAGGCAGGGCAACCAAAGGGGTGGAAAGGGTGGGATTGACATGTTGGCAGAATAGTGTTTGATAAGGGTTTCTCTATGGAGTGCAGACATGGACTTTGTGCAGTGATGTAGGCAGCTGTGGCCATGGCATGTGCCAAGAAGGACTTTGGAAGTTGGGACTCATCCAGCATGGTATTTGCAAGGAGGGTTAGCATCTGGTTCATCCACTCCACTAACCCATTTTGTTCTGGAGTGTATGAAGTGGAGGTCTCATGAAGAGTTTTGTCTTTTTGGTGTTGCTCTCAGAAGGCCACATTGATGTATTCTCCCCCTCCATTGCTTTGGATGAAATCCACATAGGCATTGGAGAATATATCCAAGGAAAGTGGCAGAAGTCATCTACAATGATGATCTAGTACTTGTACCCTTCCCAGGATTAAGGAGTTATCAGACCTCCAACATCCATGTGGACCATTTGGAGTGCTTGAGTTGGGCAGGGTTCCTCTAGGAGTTCAAAAGGGAGCTTATTCATCTTTCCAAGGATGCAGGCCCACAGAAGGATGGAGTTTTGGTGAGGATGTCAATCCCCCAGAGTTGTCCCCACTTAACCATGTGTTTGATCCATGCTATGGAGATGTGTTCCATGCATTGGTGGAGAAGATTTATGTCCACTGCAGTGTGTGCTGCTTCCTTTGCACATTCCAGAATGACATTTGCATGATATAGCCCCTATTGATGAGTTCCCATGAGAACTGGAGTTCTTCCCTTTCAGATGTAGCATGTGCTGGAGCTGTCTGGGAAGACAGTAGAGAGTCCATCAGTAGAGAGGTGGTTTATGAAGATTAAGGAAATCCAGAATGAGCAGGATGTTGGTCAGGACAATTTTGTACTTCTTTCTGGAGATGGTGGAGAAAAGTGCAACAGTTCCAATTCTGATGGCAGAGGTGGTGGTGTTGTCTCCAAAAGTGACAGGTTGAGGTGGAATCAGTGGGGAGTAAGTCTGGAACCAGAATTGGTGTGGGACCATGTGGGATGTAGCTCCAGAATTGATGACAATGGTGTTTTTCCCACTGGCCTTGGGTTCAGACAACAAGTAGGCATAGTGCTGCTGCAGCTCCAGAAGCTGTCACAAGCCAATGACCATTTGAGCAATGTAAACTCTTTACTGCAGACACCAAAATGTACCCCTACACTTCCTGAAATCATATTTGCAAGAATTTTGTTGATATATGTATGATGTTGTAGTCTTTCTGTGGTCAATAGTTTGCAATGGCTTGTCAAGCCATGGCAACACTAAGTAGGCAAGAACGTGTGCCATTAAAGATTTGGATAACCTTCAGTAACTATGTTTGCAATCTCTGGAGGTTTAGGGGTAACCTCTGGAGTGTCCTCTATTGCATTAGCTTTCTCCTTCTTTTTCTCCCATTTCTTTCCTCCTCCTTTTCTCAACTTTTTTTGTCCAACACTGGTAAGCATAGCAATTGTTGGAGTTGTGTCTGGATTGTTGGTGGTGCTTGCACCAGGTGGTGGAGTTGGGTGGATGAGTGGAGGACTTGTTGGAGACTTTGAAGGCAGAGTCCAAGGGTCCGGAAGGATTGAGGCGTGCAATCCAGGTTTCCATGGTGTTGAAAATGAGTTTGCTGTCTTCAACAGTGTTGATGATGGGGGAGGTGAACATGTTCCATTCCGGAGTTTTCAAAAGGGAGTTTAAGAGGACAAAAGTAAGGAATCTAGTGTTGACTGTAAACTTCATGAGGTGGGCTTCCAAGGTCCAGAGCAAGGCAATGTGCTTGGAGATGGAAGAACCTCCAGACCATACAGAGTTGAATAGCTGGTGGAATGTGTAGAAGGCAGAGGCAAGATTGATGCTTGGTGAATAGATAGGAGTGCATCAAAGAGGGCCCTGACAGTGGGATGTGTCTCTGTCTTGAGTAAAAGAGCATTCTGATGTTGTCCTGAATGATTTCATGCACTCTCTTGTTCCACTCCATCCATTTCCAGATGTCCTCCACTGTGGCTGTACTGGAGGTCATCTGAGTTCCAGATGAGGTAGGAGAAATGGTTGAGAAACCAGGAACACTGGAGGACATGGCAGGAGCAGGTACAATGGTGGTGGTTCCTGGGGTGCTGGGGAATGGGAATGTGGTTGGATAGGTGTCAGTTCCCAGGGCTACACCTAGGACTTTCTCTCTCTAAAGTTTCATCATAATCCAGAGTTTCCAGATTTGGAAGTTTGAGGGACTGATCAGAGTCAGGAGCATCAGCAGAAACTGTATTGGACAACATGGTAGAAGTCTCAAGGGTCCAGAGTTTGTCTGGATGCATGCTGAGGGATTTGCATGAGAGTTGAGTTGTTCTGGAGAGGTTTCTTTCCACTAGTATGCACTAGCAGGGTTCATAACCTAACAAAAGCTATAAGAAGGCAGTAATTTCCCAGACTCAGTTGCTGTCAAAGAGAGGCAAAGAACGACTGAGGAATCTGAAGTGAAAACTAAGTATATATATATGTAGCAGAGTGGGTGGAGGAGTGCTCACTAATAATAATCAGGGAATAAAAACAGGAACAAGAGAAGTTAGGATTAAGCAATGTAAGAAAGTGACAGAGCATCCCTGGAGGCTCAGGAATGACAAGCAAAGGATGATGGAGTGTGATAAGAGACCACACAAGTTCTGGATCAATTCTGAGCAGTTCTGCCTGGCAGCAGAGCAGAGGTGCAAACTTCGACATTTTAGAAATGTGGAGTTGGTGTTCCGATTCTGGAATTCACTGTATTTTGTCAGGGAGATCTTGAGGGTCCAGTGGATGATAAAGGATTTCCTTGTCACCTTCCTGGAGACCCAGAGAGTTTGGGGTCCAGGTTTTGGAGGTGAGGAGCAAAGGCTGAGTAGGGGAGAGAAGGGGGAGGAAGAGCAGGAGAAAGAGGAGGGGGAAGGAGGTGAAGAGGATGGGGTGAGATGGTGTAAGTTCTTTCCCCTTTTCCTCCTAGTACAGTAGTAGCAGAATGAGGTTGTCATATTTTGTAAAAATGTGTTTTCTGGTGTCATGCAAGGGAAGTAAGTGGTCTGGATTTTGTGTGATACAGTGACTCCATAAACCATTGCAATGTTTGGCCTAAATGCAATATACAAAGCATATCACAAAAGGGCATGAGAATCTTGCTTAACTCTGGTGACACGCATTGTATTAGTCACTCCTGGCTACAAATTGGTCCCTGGGTCATGTGATTTACTTTAGGGGCTGTGAAGGATATGCCAATTACAAAACAGTAACACCATTGCAACAGTTTATGTACTCTATGATAAATTAGGGTATTTGGAAAATATCAGCACTTGGTATAGCCTCCCTTGGCCTTAATCACTGCCTCAACCCTTCTAGGCATGCTTTCAATCAACTTCTGACACTCTGCTGCTGAAATCCTCTCCCACTCTACCTGAACTCTCTCCCACAATTCCTCTATTCCTTTAGGAGGGTGTTCATACTCTACAAACTTTCTTTTGAGGCAATCCCAGGCATGTTCTATGGGGTTAAGGTCTGGAGACTGTGCAGGCCATATCATGGCCCTAAAATCCTACTCCTCTAGCCACTCCTTGACCTTCTTGCATGTGTGCTTGGGGTCATCGTCCTGCTGAAAGATGATGTCAGGAGAATTCAGACCATAATACCTCAGGGAATCATGAAGTTCATCCTTAAAAATTTATATTTGAAGGTAAAGGTCACCATCCATCCTACCATCAATCTTGGCAGCATATCCAACTCCCTACCAAGTCATACAGCCCCACATCATCAGAGAACCTCCTCCAAACTTCACTGTTCCCTCTACTAGCCTATCACTGAGCCCCTCTCCTGGCTTTTTCCACACCCATTTGCATCCATCTGACCCTAGGCAATTGAGTTTAGTCTCATCAGATCATACTACCTTCTTCCAATCCTTCACAGTCCAATCCTTGTGAGCACAGGCATAGTCCAACTGGGCCGTGCAATGCTTGGCAGAGAGAAGAGGGCATTTTTATTTGACTACAGCCTTCAAACCAGTCTTTTTCAAGTCCTGGCAGACAGTATTAGGGTGGAGGGGTTTATCAATGATATTGGTAAGGGTTTTGGTGATCTGGACAGCATTCTCTGCCTTGCGAGTAAAGATGAGATGGATGGCATAATGGACATTAGCAGGAGAAAGCTTGGATAGACGACCTCCAGTGGACTTCTGCAGCTCTGAGCACTCTTTGGCACAAAGCCTAGAGATGGTAGAGGTATGAAAACCAGTGGATGTGGCAATAGAATGACCAGAATGACCAGAGTCAAGCATAGTAATAATGGTATTCTTTTGGGTAGCAAAGAGGAATTACATGATGATTGTGGTTGAAAGGAAAAAGGTGTTCAAGCCAGAAGCTTGGGAGATGACCTTTATGAACTTATGTGTCACTTGTTTATTTCACCAAAGCCAAAGCCAGGTGGGATTCCTTTCCAGGATGAGAAAAACCATGTGGCTTTCATTTCCTGTATCTACACATAAGGAAGCCCTAACTCTAATGTGCCAAAAATTGTGGATACACTGCTGTAGATCAGTGACTCTTTTCCTTGCTTTCCCATCTGCCTGCTCACTGTTGCTCACTGTTGCTCAATCTTCCTTCATCTTCCTGCTCTTCTCTTATATACTCTCTGGCTCTATATATGCAATCCATAGTGTTAAGTGGCACCTCAGGTCGTTACCTAAGATTTCTTTTTCCTTTCCCTCGCTGCCTTTAGAGGAGCCCCTTGGAAGTGCAGAATTTTGTCTCAGCTACATAGTAACCTTCACACTCCTTTCCCTTGAGAGTGATTAGTCCATGCTAGGGTCAAGCCCAGTTTGTGAGGGACAATTGGAACAAAACTGGTCAAACAGTCCAGGCTGAGTCAGAACATCATCTCTACATAGCATAGCAGCTTAGCATACTTTTTCTGAGTTGGGATGGATTTGACCCAATTAGAGACTGGGGAGCAATCCCTTGGCAAAGGACACCTGATTTGGGGTGGTTGTTGACCTAATCAGAGATCAGAGAGCATTCCCTTGCTGAACAATAAATCCCTTTGAAAATTTATCAGAATTGTTGACTCATTTCATCATGATTTCATCCATTCACACTTTTGAGCATTTTATCAGGTCAACTCCTCCCACCTCACCACAACATGCACAAAGTGCTGCCTGGCAAGCTGAGTGTGATCAGCATTTTTGGAGTCACCACCTTTTTATTGTAAACCTCACATTCCTGTAATACCCCACCAAATGCTCCTCCTGTGTTAATGGTAGGTACTATTTTTCTTTTCTAATAGGACTCATCCATCCCCCCGTTCCAGTGCAACAGTTACCTAGATTGCCATATAATCTTATTGAGGAGCATGAAGTAAATTGTGTTTGGCATGCACACCATCATCCCCAGCCTTTCCAGCCTCCTTAATCATTTGCTCCAGTGCCACCAATCCTACCTCCATTCAGCCAGGACAAAGTGTCAAGTATGTTGGACTAGACCTACACACTTCAGTATTTTATCATGAACAGCTTTATGTGGCTCTCTCACAGTGTACCAATCCCAGACATGTTAAGGTTGGTTTTCCAAGAGAATAGAATGATACAAAGACAGTGAATGTAGTATATCCTGAAGTACTGTCACATTCCAAAACTTTCCCTACCCATATGACATACTTCCAGCCCCTTATGATCAAATACCAAACCCTGAGCCCCAGATTTTACCTTAGAAGATCTTCACTTTCACCTGATACCCCCATGGCAAGATCCTCCCAGCAGTGGTCCGTCCATCGTCCTGCAATGTATAGAAAGGACTTAAGATAATAAATAGGATAACAGAGCCTGGGTGGACCACTGCTAGGGGTATGTTTCCTGGGCGAGGAACAAGGTCATAGTAACATATCCCCAGCAGTGGTCCATCCATGGCCCTGCAGTGTACAGAGAGGGTTCCAAACTCATCCTTTACTTATAGATGATAGAATATATTATCAAAAAGGGAGCAGCTAGCTTGAACACCCCTGTGTGGCAAAGCCACAATGGGTTATGGCTAGTGTCATTTTGAGGGGAGTGTTCAAACGTCATGTGGCTATGCCATAGCTTATATAATCACGCACTTATACATTTGTACCCAGCTACCTCAGTGTACTGGGCAGTAGTCACTGAGGTAAGATCATTGTTACTCTTGTTTACTTACATTGCTAATACAGTTGAATTGCTCATAATGCAAGAGGTTGCAATGCATAAATGTCATTTTGCATTGACTTATCACGGATCCCACTGTGGGTGGCAGGAAAATTGTAAATTTTTGCATAATGCATAATGCAATGGGCCGCATAACAGATATACATTATGACATGAGCATTTTGGTGGGTGGGACTCGGTGTATACAGGTGCTAACACAAGGTCAAGCGTAAATGCATTGTCCAAAATTGCATTGTTTTGATGGGATATATATATTACACCTTCATAATCTAAAATAATATACAAACTACCTTAACGATGCCTTCAGAGAAGCGTAAACAAGGCAAACCTGCCCAATATAACCAGCCTGCGAAGAAACAGAAGACAGCGCACAAAGTTTTTGCCACTTCTGCTCAGCTGCCAGTAGCCCAGTCCACTACACGATCAAATCTCACACTCAGCAACTGGATGACGGTCTTTGCCTATGTCGACTCTCACCCAACTCTACCACAAAACTGTATTGTTGAGCACTTTCAGACCCTGAAATCAGGGGCTCTCATCTTCACCCAATCAACCCTTTGTCGCAAACTCCGGGATCGGGAGGCATTAGAAGTCCATGTTTATGACAACCCTAATGCACTCTCTTCGAAGCACCCTCGCATTGTAACCAGGCCAGACGTCAAATGAGCACTTGTTCTCTGGGTGCAGCAAATGGAGAACAAAGGGGAAACAGTGTCAGGACCCATGCTTTGGGAGAAGCAAAGTAGGTTTGAAGAGGAATTCAATGTGCCGGAGAATGAGAGGTTGCCTGGGGATGGATGGATTGCATCTTTCTGCAAAGCATACGGGATTCGAGAGCACAAGAGACATGGAGAAGCTGGCTCTGTTGATACAGATGCAGTCGAAGAAGAACGCATTCGATGTCGTCAGATCTTAGCTAAGTTCGCTCCAAGGGACCGCTTTAATTTTGATGAGACTGGCTTCTTCCCTTCGTAAGTCGCATGGCCTGTACCTCATCAGTTGAATCACTAATTAAAAACTTACAAGTGCACCCCCAGGTTGAGGTTTTGCGACTAAGAAGATGAGTGGTAAAAAGAAGGAAAAGACATGCATTACCATTAGCGTAGCATGTAATGCAGATGGCAGCAAGAAGTTAGAACTGTTTTTTATTGAGAAAGCACGAAAGCCACACTGCTTCAAGAAAAAGACCCCTGAGCAGCGAGGATTTTATTATTGTAACAATGAGACAGCATGGATGACAGCCATACTTTTCGAGAAGTAAGTCCACTATCCTATCATCATTAACATACCTGATTCATATTTTATTTAGATCGGTAAAGAAATTTGATATCAAAATGAAACAGCAAAACCGATATGTTTTGTTAATCATAGACAATTTCTCCGGCCACACAATTCCCTATGAGCCCACAAACATCCAATTAAATTTTTTCAAACCAAATTTAACACCATTTGTACAACCTTGTGACGCAGGAATTATACGCTGCTTCAAAGCTATTTATCGCCGCAAACTTTCCATTTGTGCCATTGATCTCGATGAAGTGGGTGAGCCAGAGATTTACATGATTAATCTACTTGAGGCAATGTTAATGGCCAAGTCAGCTTGGGATGCGGTCTCGCCGGAGACAATCAAGCATTGCTGGGACCACACACAAATCCAGCCGTGAGTTATCTGACGCTGATCATGTTTTGCAACGTCACTAAAACTCATTTGATTTCGACACTAGAGATAGTACTACAAACTCGTCTGCATCACCTTCAAGTTCACATCCACCCCATGCTGACCCCGTTGGGTGGCAAATTGTGTGTGAATTTGCCACTACAGAAATGAACTTGCCTGATGCAGAAGCTCGTTTGGTGGCTCATCTCGGGCATTGCTATGTCGACACGGATTGGCAGCCAGCCCTCAGGGCTGTCATGGATGCTGAAGGAGATGTTTCCATAGCTATGAAGGCTGTAGAACCACTTGCCGAAGCTGCCACTCGTTGAACAGGCCTCAAAATTCAGATTCCCGCAGCAAATCTGCCACCTTAGTTATCTGATGCCGAGAAGATGCTAATGACATCCGTCAGCACCCTCCATGAACACAACCATATTTTTGGAAAGCCACTAACACTTGAGGAGATCCTAGACCCTGCTGAGGAACGAGAGACAGGTGATTCTGGCAAGTTTGATCAAACTGACAAGGCCATTGTAGCTTCTGTTCGCAAGGAGATTGCGGTTGCCAATGGAGAAGTGATTGAGGGGGACTTGGACAGTGACGACAAAGACTCAGACCCCATTCCCACTTGCCAGGACATTCTCACACTCTGTCAACAGCTCGAGAGCGCCTGTCTGGCATATGGTGATGCTGGATCATCACTCGAGTTGACAAGACAACTCCAGTTATTTCGAGCTCATGTAAGACGGGACAAATCACTTCTTGCTAAACAGACGTCTCTCGATGCATACTTTACTCTATAATTCATAGTTACTACTCCAGTATAATGATTTCATTGAGTCACACTTTTTGCAGGGGTCACAATATGTCACATCGTGGGAAATACGTCGTGTTGCATATCCCTGCTAATGCATAGGGTTGGGGGTGGTCCCACCGCGATGCATTATGAGCAATTCAACTGTACTCCTGCAGCCTATCTTACCACATATATGTGTCTCATTGTAGGCATTTCTGACTTATTGCGACTTTCCATACCACACCACACAAAGCCAAACAATGCATAATTTGGCGTGGGTAATGACGTATATGATATTCCCCACCATGACTACTTGTGGGTTGATATCTTTTCCAGCGGCAGATTTTTGAGGACGATGTCGCAAAGCCCACCAATGAGACTTACAGTTCGGCGAGGATCAGTGAGCGCACCAGATCCCCTTGGGAAGCACACAAGCCTGAATCACGATCCCGACCGATCGTCGTCCTCGAAGCTAACAATCGTTCGGGTTGTCAGTCCACTTTCTTCCCCGGCCTCTCCAAGCTTTGCGATTGCACCGATCAATCTTTCCGAACCATCTTCCTCTCCTATTCATCATCGCCGATCCCTTCGTCGTCACGGCAGCACTTCGGGTTCCACAGGTGCCGATAACAGACTCAGTTTCGCATTCTCCTCGTTTTCACCAGTCTCTCCGATGCAACCCCCCTCCTGCTCGTTCTCGTCTTCCAATGTGCAGAACCCATCCTATAGAGCCGGCAGCCCATCTTCTTCCCCTCGTCTCAGGCCCAGTTCTCCTCAATTTATTCGCCGGCTTTCCTCGTCTGGTGCATCAGCGTTCTCTAAGCCTAACCTGACACCAGATCAGCTCGTCGACCTCGCCCGTCAATCAACTAGCCCCCGCTACGTACAACATACTATGTCTGGAGCCGCTTCGACGCCTCTCTCAGTCGCGCCAGCCAGTCCTGGCAGCCTCAATACTCCAACGGGATTGGCTAGCTCTCTAGCAACTTTCACCCCTCTTCCACCGGATGTTTATCTTCCATTCATCGACAGACCAGCGGAAGTAACTATTCTGCTTTCAACGCCGCCAACAACAAAGTTATTTTCCCTCTTAGCTCAGATATTCCCTACGCAAGCGTCTGATGACAGCCAAAACCCATTTACTGCTGATCCATCTCGATGGACCTTTGCTACTCTGCGCCGCTGGCTGACCAACGTTGATCGCTCGGCGGTGAACGACGTTACATGGGTGAAAAACGCTCGCAAATGCGTCCTTGCTCACTCAGAGCTCATTTGGGAGCGCTTGAAGGGCGCGCTCGGCGTTCCCCCTGAGTTAGAATTGGAAGATGAAGAAATAGAAATCAGTGATGAGGTTTTTGATAATGCAGATGTCGAAGCTACTCTCCCGGATCCCCGAGCGGAACACAGCTCCAACGCTATTGACGTTTCCCATAACTCATGGGTTCCTGCCCCACACGCTTCACCGTTGGAGGAGGCCCTGATTATTGAACCGATTATTGCCACAATATCTTCCAACACATCTGCAACAACCTCTGGAACCAGCAACCTGCCACCATCAAGTCTTCCAACCACCCTTTCCCAATCGGCGGTGGCTCAAGCTGATCAAGGGTTACAAGACATTGTCGAGGACCGTGAGGAAGAGGAAGCATCTGATGTCAACAGCGATAGTGGAGACTGCGCACAAGCACAGCAAGAGCCGGAGCCACAGATCCATGGCCTCCGTGTATTAACATCCCCAGCGCCCTCTTCTCCTGCTGTCACAGCACATATATCCTCGTACCCACCGAGCCCTGTCGTTGGCATGAACGCATCCGGCAGGAACAGTGTAGAACTCCGCAGTTCCGACTTCTATCTGCCTCCTCTCACACGTCGCCTCTCCCGCACGAGTTCTCACGGATCTGTCGCCAGCCTGGGGAGGCCCGTATCTGGGTATGCTGCCCTTCACCCCCGTCATAATCTCACTCTAATCGTCACCTGTCAGCTTGTACACTTATCGTGATATTGGTTACAATTCTGGTTCTTCCGAACTTGGGGACAGCGAGAGCGAACGTGCATATGACCCCGTCGGTGATCGTGCTCCAGGGAACCCGCTGTTCCCGAGCAACTTTGCACGCCTTGCGCTGGGTCCCACTTTACGGGCAAAGTATGTCTCAACCGCTCCACTTCTGCATCACTCTCTTGCTCATTCGTCTAAGTAATCCTTCCTTACGCTCACCACGCGTTACTCCCCCTTATCCGCGCTCGGCACGTTGGGTACCTGGTGGACGACCCCCATCTTGGGTTGAAGGTTGGGATACTGTCAAACAAGAGTATGCTGTCACGACTGCCAGTGGCAGCAGCGTCGGCGGGGGCGAATAACAAGAGAATTCCTTGTATCCTCAGACACACTCCACGCAATCCCTCGGCATCTGTCCGTCCATCAATCATCTATGTTCTACTGCATCCTTCCTTCACATGTATGTCTCGTCAAAATTACACTTTCAATATACCGCAAGCACCCCTTATAAAACACGGAAACATGACACTTTCCCCCTGTGTTGTATCGCTTCTGTATTGTGCTGTCCAGTCGTGTACTCTTGTTATCCACTCCACTATAACAATCCTTTCCATCAGGGATGAGTGTTAGGTTGTGTGGGTCGACGATCAAGGGGATACAATACAATAGACTGAGCTGACTGATGCTAAAGATATAGACGGAGTGGAGTATGTGGTAGCGAACACTAGTGAAACTCATGGAAATCGTAGCGGATCAGGTTGACTAAGAGGCCGAATGAGCATCAAGCTCAGAAACCGTCAGCAGCCCCCCCATATTTCTTCGGCAGCTCACCCTCGTCAATAAGTGGTAGAAGTGCAGCACTAATCGCTTGATGTCCTGAGCCCACGACTGTCATCTTGGCGAGAGTGGCTGCTGAGAGGAAAGGCTTGAATAGCCAGAAGATCCAAGCCAGGAAGGAGGGCACATTGACAAAGAATTTCCGTGACTGAGGACATATCAAGAGTAGAAGCTCTGGCGGAAAATGATTCTTACCAGGAACTCGGGGTAATGGCCCTGAAAGATACTTGATGCTTCCGACGCAGCATTCTTTGAGTTTTCTGTGCGACTAGACAAACTAACGCCTTCATAGTCTTGGTGGCAACACATGCACATGTCAATCAATCTTGGACTTAGGGGGCTCTCGACTACATACCGTGAATCTGAACCATCTGATCTACTGTTTCAAAGTCGAGAAGTGCAATGCTCTCCTCCATGAAGGCGACGCGCCATCTAGATCGCGTGAGCTGGCGCCTCGAAGACAAATGGCGAGAGCATTACCGCAAGAAACGCTGAACATCTTCGAAGACAGCGTTGAGGTCCTTGTTTGCGCCGTAGAGGTTGTAGCTAAGAGGTGTCAACCGACTATCAAGCGTTTGAACCACGAAACATACATCACTGGATGTCCTTCCTTGTCCCTCCCGTGAACCTTGCCCAGTTTTCCAAAGATTTCATCTGGAACTTTCTCGTTCATCGCTGCCTCGACATCGAATGACTGCCGCCAGCGAAGAGTCGATATAAACATGTCCTCTGCTTCCGTTGGGTTGAGATTTCTGCAAGACTATATCAGCAGAACGTCACAGTTTGCTGGGGCACATTCACCTAGCTCTCAAGAACTTCATGAGCACAACGCTGACGCGTGCGTTCGTTGGATTGATGGGGTCGATTGTGACGCCCCACATTCTGTATGGCGTTGTCCTGGCATCTGGGTTATCCGGGAATGCCTCGGAAAACGACTCAGGTAACATCGACTGCAAATAAGGATAATAAGCAATCACGACGTGCAGGCAGAAGTGCGGGATGCCCACTCTAAACTGCTTCAATGCAATCCATTCTGCCGGCGTGAACTTCGCTGTCAGGGCATTTTGCGGTTCGACGTCCTCGTTGAGTACAGGGGAAACGGGTGCGTGGTTTGAAGCGCCCGCAAACTCGGAAATTTGGGAGGTAGCAGAAGGCGTCGCTCCTAGTTGAGGGGCAGCAGAGCCCGAGGCAGGTGTTGATGTAGTAACTGTCACACCAGGCATAGGGACCTCAGCAGTCGCCGTTTGGCTGGGGGCTATGTGGTTCATTATGGCTGACGATAACGATCAAGTTTGTCCTGATTCACCTAGGGGGAATAGTACTAGTACCTAGTATAAACGATTCACTGCTCCCCTTTCCCACAACAATTATGTGATATCGATGAAGTCTAGCATGGTCATATCCACGACAGCACAGTATGTATGTACAAATCATTCTGCGACAAAATCAACAGAACCTCGTCTACGTGGACATGCATCGTCATTACAGGCAAATCAAAAGGAGACTCCGGAAAGCCCAATGCTAGAGCAGTGATAAATATTGATAGTGTTAGTCTAGGCCTGTGCTGCACGCATCGACTGAGCTCCGAGAGTGTGAGGATGGGGATACCCCAGCAGCACGTTGTACGATGGCGGTGAATCGAGGGAAGGAGGTGGCGATGGGTATGCTTCTGCTGGTGATACACCTGCGGTGCGTTTGGTGAATACCGAGGAAGTATTAGGTGGAGAAATATTGACGTGAAGATTGCGCTGGTGGGAATTTCCATATACACTGGGTGCTGGTGATTTAGTACTCCCAAGGGAAGGGAAGGGACACGGAGACTGTGGGCGCATCCCACTCGTCGCTGATGGAACGAATGTGTCGGGCAGTTTAGGAGACGAGGGAGCACTGCCACTCAACAGTCGTTCCTCCACGCGGTTGGAGGGAAGCATCATGTCCCGTGTGGCCTCAACCCTCCTCATTTTGCTTTCTCCCTGTTCTACGTCGCTCTTCGCAGTATTGTACATGTAGAGACCCACGAAGGTCAACCCGATCCCAAGGCCTTGGATTGGGTGAACGCTCTGGTTGAACCATAGGATTGCCATACATATGACCCAAACCCGCTTGATCAACGACGCGATGGAGTACGTGACAGGAGAAGTGGATGACAGGATCACGAAGGCGATGATATTCTGGGCAAAGTGCACCGTGCCATTCATGATGAAATAATATGAGAGGGAATGTATTGATGTATGATCGTGATTGGGGTGGACAACATGTGTCGGGTCATCCAGTACGGCGAGAAGACGGGGGAGGTCCGTAAAACTCCATATGGGAATCATCAAAACAAATGCTGCACCAGACGAGTACAGCAACAAATTGAGTTTATCGAGCTTATGAGAAGACATCTGGGAGCCGGATGGCATGACCTTCTTGAAGAAGATATTCGAACTCACAAAGACAAGGGCGGAACCAAAGGCACAGAGAAGACCGGTTGGACTGGATGCAGAGACATCAAAAGTGAATGCCAACATGACTCCGATGGTGAGGGGAAGGAGTGACAGATAAGTCTTTGGAGAATATTTGACCCTAAAGAGCAGCGCATACGCAGCGACTGTGAATAGGGGTGACAAGGCCTGAATTTAATAAGATCAGCTTGGAGAGGTAGACTCTAGACTCGGCTGCAGCTTACCTTGATAGTATGCACAGTGCTGACGTGTATTCTGGAGATTGCCATGCTGGAAAACATATGCCCTCCGACCTGAAATGCGCCCATAGGCAAAGTAGCCCTCAATATGGCGCTCGTCGGTTGGCGCAGCTTGGTGAAATTTATCACGGGAGTCATAAAGAGCAGACAGTAGGCGGCGACAAAACCGAACTGGATGATGGTGAGGGTGACAGGATAGCGAAATTGTTCGAGGATGGCTTTGCCAGTGTTTGATGACAAGGCAGACGTCGTGTACCAAAAAATGCACAGAAAAACAAAGCGAATTGCAGAAGCGGTGGGAGAGACTGATCCAGACGATAAAGGACGATGGGTGCGACGGTAGGAAGGAGGAAAGTTGAGCGCTTCTGATGCGAACGACCGACGGAAAAAAACCTTCTTGAAGTTTGCCAAGATCGCATCAAGAGACAAGGATGAGCGTTGGCTCGCGAAGGGCGACTGGGTACTCCAAATGCCTTGCATTGTTGGCAACGATTTTTCTGAAAGACTGCTGGCCCGCCATGCATGCCCGGGATTCAAGCGCTGATTGTCACTGCATGCATTATTTGAAGGGTATTCATAGTCACTGCGGTGGCCGGTAACGGAATGGTCGTTGTACATGCCGTGTCACTCTAGGAAAGTGGTGAGGAGAAGGCCAGGGAAAACAAGGAGAAAGGGAACAGCGAGTCCTGTAGGCCTGAAGCGTCGGTCAACACTGATTAGCGCAACGTCGAGGTCAGTAGAGGCCCACACCCATAACTGTCGTGTTCGCAACAGCCCCGGTTTGGCTTTGTTTGTTTTGATATCTGTGGCACTGAATTCTAGTAAGGTAGGCGGATCATCCAACATCACGTGATAACGCGTGATTCCAGCGTGACATTGACAATCAAACTAGTACTGGCCATAACCCGTTGTGACTTCGTCACATCATGAGTTCTGGCTAGCATGCTACGCAGTGACAGATATTAGAGTGATAGAAGTAGAGGATGAGTTTGTAGGCTGGGTTGGCTGTGACCTCGCACAGCCAACCCAGCCTACAAACTCATCCTCTACTTCTCTGTCAATACAACTCTCTAAAATTCATTCAAACAGTAATCCACTCTTTCCAATCCTAATGCTTTGGCTCCACCTGTTACTTATCCTTTCTCATGACATTCCTGATTTTCCCACTCTCATAGATTCTGGTTCAAGCTATTGTTTTATCGATACTACCTTTGTTATGAAAAACAAAAACAAAACTTATTCTGTTCCACCCATTTTACTCTGATTATTTGATGGCACTTCAAATTCTTACATTACTGAAGCCATAGATCTTTCCATTCATTTCTCCACTGGCAATATCACCTCCACTACATGTTATGTGACTCCATTGGACTCCGCCTGCTCACTTGTTCTAGGACACAACTGGCTCACCCACTACAATTCATTGATTGACTGGGTGTTGGGTAGTATCACATTCTGATCAATCCAGCAGCAAGTGCCAATGCCTCCAATGTCATCTCCACAACCTTTGGAATTCCCTCCACCAATACACCACATTTCTCTGACCACAAGGCCCTCACATTGCTCATCAACATGCCCACTTTTGTGCTTGCATGCCAAATGGAGGGCTCTGTGCAGTTCAGCCTGCACCTCTGCTCTGATGAAAGTAAGCTCCATGCATCCTCTGCTGAAGCTGACCCAGTAGATCTTTCCACTGTCCTGCCAGAGGACCATGACTTTGCTGATGTGTTCAGCAAGAGCAAAGCCTCCCAGCTTGCTCCACATTGAAAACATGACCTAAAGATCAAACTGGAAGAAGGAGCCTCCAATCTGTTCAGAACTCTCTATTCCCTCTCCATCACTGAGCTCACCTCTCTCTGTACCTTCCTAGAGAAACATCTTGCCAATGGCTTTATCTGCCCCACATCCTCTGCTCACACTGCTCTGGTCCTCTTTGTCCACAAGAAAGACAGATCACTCCACCTTTGTGTTGACTTCCAGGGACTCAACAAAATCATGAAGAAAGACTGTTACCCACTTCCGCTCATCTCTGACCTCCTCAACTCTCCAAGCTGTGGAAAAGTATCAACCTCCGGCACACCTACCACCTGGTCCACATCATGCCTGGAGACAAATGGAAGACTGCCTTCCATACCTGCTATGGTTCCTATGAGTAGCTTGTAGTGCCATTCAGCTTGACCAATGCCCTGGTGGCTTTTCAGCAGTTCATCAACACCATCTTTGCTGATATGCTTGATGTTTGTGTCATAGTCTATCTGGACGACATCCTCATCTACTCGCAGACATGGCCACCCATAAGAGCATGTCCACAAGGTACTCCATTGACTCTGGAAACACGGACTATACACCAAACCTGAAAAATGTGAATTCCACACCACCTCCATTGAATATCTGGGCTACCTCCTTTCCCCTAGCAGCCTGACAATGTCCACTGACAAAGTCAAAGACATCCAATCTTTCCTTGGTTTCACCAACTTCTACCACTGCTTTATCTTCAATCACTCTGACATTGTTGTTGTTGTTCCACTCACCTGGCTCACCTGCAAAAATGCCCCATGGATCTTCTCCAACGACTGCCGCTCCACTTTCCGGTGCTTCAAAGATGCCTTCACCTCCGCCCCCATTCTTACTCACTGGGTCCCTGATGCCCCTATCATTGTTGAGACTGATGCTTCTGACTATGCCATTGCTGGTATTCTGTCCATCTGCTTCCTGGATGATGAACTCCACCCAGTCATGTTCTACTCTTGGACTCTCACTGCTCCAGAACTCAACTATAACACCCATGACAAAGAACTCCTAGCCATCCATGAAGCAATCTGCTCCTGGCACCACTACCTAGAGGGCTCCACAACTCTGGTCGTCATCGTCACGGACCATCATATCCCAAAACTTTCTGAAGCACCACAGACACTTCGCAATGTGATGTCTTAGGAACAACACTCAAACAAAAAGAGATAAAGACTTAGTATGCCGCTCTGCAAAGCAGTGACACTTGTGAGATGAAGAGGAGCATAGCCCAAACTCGTAGTCTGTAGGAGAAGACCCAAGTGAACTAAACTGGAGTTCCTTGGTTGCTATATTGCAACTTATATAGGTTTACATGGATGTGCACAGACCAAGCTGTGGACAAGGAGGCTATACTACTTACTAGATAGAAATGGAAAGTACAATATCATAATGGAGTGAGAAAGAATGTGATAGAACATAGAAGAACATATGAAGTCATATAGAATGAACTAGAATGAACTAGAGCATACATGCATAGAACATGAGGAGAACATAAGGTATGATGTTATAGTAAAAAGTCATGTGATAAAAGTAAAAGCAGTTGTGTGTCACATGACTGGTCATGTGATCATAAAAGAAAAGAAAAAGGAATAAAATAGAACATTCATAACACTTTCCCTACTCATACAACATGTTTCCGACCCCTTGTGATCAAATCCCAAACCCTAGACTTTACCTTAGAGGATTTTCACCTTGACCTCATATTCCAATATCCCAAATCCTGTATTCCCCATCCCGGACTCTCATACTCCTATCTCGGCTATCTCTTGACATATGTTCCTTTCCTTTGACATCCCTTGACACTTATAGTTCCTATTGATAATTCCCTTCCCCCTTGCTTTGCAATTATTGCGCCACCATCCTTAGTTATCATTCCATCATTCTGATGCCATTCTGATTCATCCCTTACTATACTTCAGAAACCTGAACCCCCAACTCATCCAACACTTTAACAGTTTTATATCTTCCAGACTCTTCAGTATATAAACCCGTTTGTACTCTGTCATATTTCCTTAGTTTGAATATCAACTAAATCCCGTTCTATCCTTCAAAGTCTTCACTTCACTCTGAGACCCCTCTCAGTCCTTAAGTTGAACTTAGGATTGTCTTCTGAACCTCTGTCTCAAAATTAAGGGACAGGACTCATACAGGGGCACAGCACATAAGCTGAAGCCAAAGTCCCTTATGCCTCTGACCTCCCTCACGGATTCCCAACCCCTTATGTCTTTCCCCATCTTAGGACCTTTTGGAAATTCCAGGATTGAACCCAGACTTGACACAGACCACAAGAACCTGGAATATTTCTCCACCTCCAAAATCCTGACACGCCGCCAGGCCCACTAGTCAGAGTTCCTCTCCCAGTTCAACCTTGTCATCTGCTTGTGCCCCAGGAACTTGGAGCTAAACCTGATGCCCTCACTAGACAATGAAATGTCTACCCAACAGAGGGGGATAAGGACTATGCTCGAGTTAATCCACACAAGTTCAGACCTGTCTTCACCCAAGAACAGCTTACTTCGTCCCTCTGAGCCACCATCCTCGTACACCCCATCCTCCATGCCAGCTCCATGTTCAACATTGAGCAACTCACTCAGGATATCCTATCTGCTCTTCCCTCTGACCCAATCACTGCCATGCACATGTCTGACTCTTCCAACTCATGATGGACTGTAGACTCCAAGGGCTACCTCTGCCTAGATAACCAGATCTACGTTCCCAATGCAAATGACCTCCACCTCCATGTACTCTGCTACAAACATGACCACCCCCTATCTGGACATTTTGGTCAAAACCAGACTTAAAAGTTCATCTGACACAAATATACATGGCCAGGACTCCTGACATTCATCAAAGAATACCCCAGTTCATGTACCACATGTGCCCACACAAAAGTTCCTAGACACTGCCCATATGGACTTCTCAAGCAGCTTCTGATCCCAGAGAAGCCTTGGAACTCTATCTCTGTGGACTTCATTGAACTCCCCATGTCCTCCAGTTTCACCACCATCCTTGTAGTTGTCAACCAACTGTCCAAACAATACATATTCATTCTGACACATGACACCATCACATCTCCAGCATTAGCCAAGTTATTCCTACTGCACATATTTTCCAAGCACAGAGTTCCCTCACACATCACCTACAACCAGGGTTCTGAGTTTGTCTCACACTTCTTCTACTCCCTCAACATCTGCCTCCACTTCACCTCTGGTTATCACATAGAGGGCAATGGACAGATGGAACAAATGAATCAGATGCTCAAGCAATACCTCCAGATCTACTGCAACTACCAGCAAGACAACTGGTCTGAACTCCTATCGCTTGTGGAATTTGCCTACAACAATGTGCCCAGCAGGACTACTGGAGTATCCCCTTTCTTCACTAACAAAGGCTATCACCCCAACATCTCTGTCCATCCAGAACATGATCTGACCTCTGCTCATGCATGCAAATATGCCATTGACCTTGACAAACTGCACCAGTTCCTCTGCTCGGAAATGGCCCTTGCACAATAATGCTACCAAGGCCCTGCTGACATCAAATGAACTCTAGCTCCAGACTTTAAGGTCAGAGATCTTGTCTTCATCAAGGCCAAGTACTTCTGCTTGACCTGGCCATTCAAAAAGCTATTGGAGAAAAACCTCGGCCCCTATCCTATCATTGCATGTCCTGGTACACATTCCTTCACCCTCCACCTACCCAACACTATGAACTCTGTACACCCCGTTTTCCATGTCTCAAAGCTAGAACCCACAGTCCCAAACATCATTCCCAACCAGAACCAACCTCTGCCGCCTCTGGTCATTGTTGACAACGAGCCCAAATTTGAGATCTCAGAAATCCTCAACTCAAAGATTGACCACCAGAGAAGACATTGTCAACTACTCTACCTTGTCTGATGGGCCAGTTACAAAGGCACCAATGAAGAGACCTCATAGTTACTAGCAACAGAACTCAGACACGCCTCAGAATTGATCAAACACCGCCACCCCAACTACCCCACTAAGCCCAGGCCATACTCTGCTTAACTCCGGACCTTATTCCACCAACTCCAACATTATGCAAGGAAGGCTGTGTTTTATTCACAGAGGGTGAGTGAATGCAAATGGACTACTAGTACATCATACAAAAAAGAAAAGACCAAAAAAGCTATCTAAACCTCCAGCTCCACCACCTCTTCCTCGTACTCCTCCTCCAACCCTGCCTCTGGCTCCTCTGAAGCAAACTCTGAGTCTAGGCACCCCCAGATTTCCTCCAGGGTGCCCAGCATCTGCTCCATCTGTGCGTGGCTCTCCACCACTGCATGCCTCTGATTCATGGCCATGTTGCACATCTCCGCAACAATGGCCATGAGGACTTCCATGAGCATGCCCAGTGTATCACAGTCATCCTCCCCCTCCACCCACTCCTTGTCTCTGTTCTCCACTGCCAGACTCTGCATCCACACCTTCTTCTTGCCAGCCTGCAGTGATATGACCTCCTCACATTTCCTCCTCCACATCATCTGTGACCCCTCTGGCCGCTTGCACTTGTGCATCAGTGTCAAGTCCGGGTTCAATCCCGGAATTCCCAGAGAGTCCAGAGCACACGGAAAGGTGAAGTAGGTTGGGAATCCATGAGGGGGGTCGGAGGGGCAAGGGACTTTGGCTTCAGCTTATGTGCTGCACCCCTGTACAAGTTCTGTCCCTTAATTTCAAGGTAGAAGTTCAGAGGACAATCCTAAGATCAACTTCAGGACTGAGAGAGGTTTTCAGAGTGAAGCAGAGACTTTGGAGGATAGAACAGGATTTAGTTGATATTTGAACTAAGGAAATATTACAGAGTAAAAGAGTCCGGAAGATATAAAACTGTTAAAGTATCTTGAATGAATTGGGGTTTCAGGTTTCCAGAACAAAGTAAGAGGATGAATTGGAATGGCATCAGAATGATGGAGTAATAACTGAGGACAATGGTACAATAATTGTGAAGCAGGGGGAAAGGGAATTATTGATAGGAAATGTCAAGGAATGTCAAAGGAAAGGAACATATGTCAAGAGATAGCCGAGATAGAAGTACAAAAGTCCGGGATTTGGGATGTCAGATGAAGGAGAAATTCTTCTAAGGTAAAGTCCAGGGTTCAGGGTTTGGGATTTGATCATAAGGGGTCAGAAGTGTGTCAGATGGGTTGGGGAAGTTTTGGGATGTGACATTCAGTTAGCAACAGTGGTCACACAACTTCACCTTCCCACTTCTTCCCACCTTCATCTCACAGGCAGCCTCCACACTTGTGCAACCAAAACATGGGATGAGGCCCCCCACCAACTCTGCAGGCCCCGCTCTGCTTGTCGACGCCCTTGGCTGCTTGCCCTTGGAAGGGCCCATAACTGAGCTCTGTTTTGACTTCAACAATCAGTATGGAAAAAGAAAAACACAGACTTAGTACTCACCTGTGACTGCACGACCTCCTCCACACATGCCCTTGCCTCGGCCTCAGCCTTTCTCCATGCCTCTACCTCTGCTCATTGCCTCACCTCTACCTCTACTCATTGCCTCACCTCTTCCTCCGCCTTCCACCTTGCCTCCTCTTCTGCCCTCTGGCACTCTGCCTCCTTCTGTGCCTTCATGAACCACTGCCACTCTGCACTCTTCTTGTTGAACAACTTGTCATTGTCATCCTCATGCTTGCAGAGCTGTTCATTGTTCCAAGTGGATAGGTCATTGGTGTTGAGTGAAGACATGATGGAGGATGGTCAGATGCAGACAGAAACCCTTTCCACCCCAGTTATACAAACCCCATGCTCCTATTCAATCTTTGCCAGCATTCCACTCCATTGTTCCCTCAACCCTAGTTGGCCCTCAGGGGTTTGGGCCTAAAGGGGAGATACTGTTATATCCTGTGCCGTGCAAGTCAACTCCACTTCTCTGTGGACCAACTCCAGACAAACTCCACCTTCCACCTTATACCAAGTCCACACCTCTGCATCTCTGTTCCTGTATCTCCACTTCTCTGCTTATCTTTAACTTTTTTGCCCCTGTGCCTTGTTCCTTAGGCTTCACACTTTCAACAGACATTTGACATGCATAATATCTCCACCTTCCAAGACCTCCCATTCTAACTCCCTTTGACTCATTCCAACTTCCTTTGACACTTCCTGACATCTTCTGACACTTCTGACTCACATTCCGCATGACTCTGGTACTCTGGTGTCACCCATGTTTACTTGTCCCCATAGTATATAAACCCTTTTGTATTTTGTATTCCACAGTTCAAATATCAACTTTCATCACTCCTCTGATCTGTCCAACTAAGTCCCCACTTGACCACTCAAAACTAGTCTTCTTGTTGTTACTCTAACCCTCTGACATCTGGCCACTGACCTTCCCCCCTACCTTCATCCTGACTCTGCTCTGCCACTGCTCCACTAAATACCAGACTGAACTTGGGCAAGGGCACAACACATAAGTTGAAGCCAAAGTCCGCTCTGCTTCCCTGACAACTCCAGACAGCCCAGAGGAGACAGTATCTTAACAGCTTCTCCACCCACTCTGCTACATATATATACTTAGTTTTCACTTCAGATTCCTCAGTTGTTCTTTGCCCCTCTTTGGCAGCAGCTGAGGTCAAAGGTGTGGAGTCCTGGCCGAGTATATTCTTGGTGGATCAGCTCTAGAGTTCTGTTTTGTTTGAAATGTCTGGACAGGGGATGGTTGTGCTTGTATTAAAGAATGCAAAGATGTACATCCTTAGCCTCAGGGACAAAGATACAATTGTTGAGTGTCAGGAATCCTTTAGGGCTGACAGCCCATCAGGAGTCTGACGTGTCCTTGAGTCAGGGAGAGGCTATGGGGTCAGAGGACAGGGATTTTAGGATATCCTTGTGGATGTATTTGATGTTGAGTAGGGATGAAGTGCAGAGGACTGGAGCTAGTAGGATAGTGGCTCATAGGGACAAGGCAAGCTGTCCCTGTGTAAACACCAGGCGGAAGTTGTGAGGACCGACATAAGCACAGTCCTTGTCCCCCTCTTTTGGGTAGATGTCCCAGCATTGAGTAAGGGAATCAGGTTTAGCTCCTAAGCATCCAGGACAGAACCAAATGATGAGGTTGAACTGGGATAGGAATTCTGACCAGCAGGCTTGCCTGTGGGTCAGGACTTTGGAGGTAGAGAAATATTCCAAGTTCTTGTGATTGGTGACAACATCAATAGGGATGCTGGAACCTTCAAGGTAGTGACACCAGTGTCAAAAATCTTCATGAATAGCCAAGAGTTCCTTATCATGGGTGTCATAGTTGAGTTCTGGGCTGTCAGGGTATGGGAGTAGAATGCAATGGGGTGGAATTCCTTGTCAGGAAAATGAATGGAGAGAATTCCCACAATGGCATAGTCCAAAGTGTTGGTCTCAACCATAATAGGGATAGGATAGTCCAGAATGCAGTGAGTAAGGATAGGGGCTTGGGTGAAGGTGTCCTTGAGCTGGGTGAAAGCCAAGTGGCAGGAGTTGTCAAAGTTCCAAGGGGTAATTTTCCTACTGAGTTAGGTTAAGGGGACCACAATATCAAAGTAATTGAAGATGAATTGACAATAGAAGTTGGCAAACTCAAGGAAGGACTGAATATCCTTAAATTTGCAGGGTTCAGGCCAATCCCCCACTGCTTGGACTTTTTCCAGGGGCATAGTCAATCCCTGAGGGGAGAGACAGTAGCCTAGGTATTCAACAGAGTCTGAGTGCCACTCACATCTGTCCAGTTTCACATAAAGTCTGTGTTTGCAGAGACGTCACAGGACTTCATGGACTTTTTCTTGTGGGATGCCATGTTGTTGGAATAAATGAGGATGTCATTGAAGTAGACCATGATACAGACATTGAGGAGGTCTGCAAAGACACTATTGATGAAATGCTAGAAAGCTTACATAACCAATTCCTGACCCCTTACTGACAAAATACAGTGAACTCTGGAACTGGAACACTAACTCCACATGTCCAGGATGCCAGAGTTCCTACCTCTGCTCTGCTGCCAGATGGAAGTGCTCAGAATCAATCCAGAACTTGTGTGGACTCTTATTGCATTCCATCCTCCTTTGCTTGTCATCATTCCCAAGCCTCCAGGGATGCTCTGTCACTCTCTTACATCACTTAATCCCAACTCCTTTTTGTTCCTGTTCCTATTCCCTGATTATCATTAGCAAGCACTTCTCCGCCCACTCTGCTATATATATACTTAGTTTTTACTTCGGATTCCTCAGTTGTTCTTTGCCCCTCTTTGGCAGCAGCTTGTTAAGTCCAGGTTCATTCCTGGAATTCCCAGATTGTCTGGAGTGCAGAGAAAGCGGGGTTTGGCGGGAATTCCTGAGGGGGGTCGGAGTGGTAAGGAACTTCGGCTTCAGCTTATGTGCTGTGCCCCTGTACGAGTTCTGTTCCTTGATTTCAGAGCAGAGGGTCAGAGATCAATCCTAAGATCAACTTAAGGACTGAGGAAATTCAGAGGGGATCAGGAAAGAATGGGATTTAGTTGATATTCAAACTAAGGAAATATCAGAGAGTACACGTGGGTTTATATACTGAAGAGTCCGGAAGATGTAAAGATGTTAAAGTATGTCGGACGAATCAGAGTTTCGGGTTTCTGGAAGAAAGGAAGGAATGAATCAGAATGGCATCAGAATGGTAGAATAATGACTGAAGGCAATGGCACAATAGTTGCGAAACAAGGGGGAAGGGAATTATCAATAGGAACTGTAAATGTCAAGAAGTGTCAAAGGAAAGTGACATATGTCAAGAGATAACCGAGATAGGAATACAAAAGTCTGGGATGGGAATACGGAAAGTCCGGGACGGGAATGCAAAAAGTCCGGGACGGGAAGTACAGGGTTTGGAATGTCCGATGAAAGAGAAATCATCTAAGGTAAAGTCCGAGGGCCGGGATTTGGGATTTGATCATAGGGGTTCGGAATTGGGCCGGATGGGTCAGGGAAGTTTCGGGATGTGACAGTATCCCCCTCTTAGGCACGAACCCTTGAGTGCCTGGATAGGAGTCCATGATAGGAAATAGAAGTATAGCTGAGTTTGAAAAGTGGGATTGATCTGAGGTGCCTTGCGACCATTGACTGCCTGTTGTTTAGTTCCACCATCTACCATGTCTACTCACTCGTAATCTGACGACAAAATTGCCTGTCTCCAACAAGAGGAGGAAGAACGCGTGCAGGAGTCCACCCAGAGAATTCAGGAGGCCAGGGAGAAAAAGGCCCGGCGGGAGGCGGAGAAGCACGAGGAGGCGAGGCGGAAGCTTGAGGAGGAAATGTGGAAAAAAATGGAGGAGGACGAGAGGAGGAGGAAAGTGGAGGCGGAGGTTGCAAGAGTCGTGGCCGAGAGGTTGCGGCAGGGGTCGCAGGAGTCGCAGAGGCACGGGGCGAGCGGGTCGCTGAAGGGGTCCAAGGCGGGGCCATCGCAGGTGAGTGTGGGGAGGCCTGGGGGTTGGCTCCCCGGGGCCAATACTCCTTGTGCGGCCTGCATGAGGGTGGGGGTGCCATGTCTGGGCCCAAAGACCGGGCGATCCCAGACGTGCACAAGGTGTGCACAGGTGCACTCTTCGTGCCAGGAGGCTGGAGCAGGGAAGCGGGCGGCTGTGGAAGTGGCATCGCCACGAGGGGGGAAGGACCGGAAGAGGCAGAGACAAAAGAGTCCAGAGGCCCGGGAGGAGAGCAAAGGGGAGGACAAGGAAGACAAAGAGTGCCGGGACACGCTCAGGGCCCTGAGGGATTCCTACGAGGCCCAGAGGCAGGCCGACGAGGCCTACCAGGGAGCCGTGGTGGCTGAGCTGTCGGGAATCCAACAGGTATTGTCGGACGGCCTGGCAGCCTTCCTGGTGGCTCAGGGGTCCCAGTTTGGAGAGTCCGGAGGAAGCTGGGGGGCATCGGAGTGGAAGGGGAAGGAGAGGGATGAAGGTCAGGGAGGTCAGGGGACAGATGGGGAGGATGGGGATGAGGAGGAGGGTGAGGAGGGGGGTGAGGAAGATGGAGATGGGGAGGTAGTTTAGTGTCTCCCATCGGTCTCCTCCTGTACAATTAGCGTAGTTTTGTTTAGGCAAATCAAAAAATCATATTTCCGCTCTCATCCGAGTGAATTAAGGGGTCTGGGCTTTCCAGGATATGCAGAGTGAAAGTCCGAGACAAGTTCTGATGCATGAGTGAGCTCAGTCGCAAGGATCCAGGAAGTTTCTTCATCAGTCCCTTCATAACCCACCCACCTTACTAGGTACAGGAGTTGGCAATTCCTGCGTCGGCGGTCAATTTTGGAGTCTAGGATTTCGGAGATTTCATATTTGGGTTCTCCGTCGACTTTGACTGGGGGATGTGGGGGTTGGACCTGATTTGGGATAGTGTTCAGAGTTGCAGGTTCTAACTGGGAGATGTGGAAGATGGGATGGACAGCGCACATGGAGTTCGGGAGTCAGAGGGTGAAGGACAGGGGTCCGGCTTGGGCGATGATGGGATAGGGGCCGAGGTTCTTTTCCGAGAGTTTCTTGGAAGGGTGAGTGGAACGGAAATACTTCACCTTGACGAACGCTTGGTCTCCGATCCGGAAGTCGTCGGGAGTCCGCGGGTCCTTGGTAGCATTGCTGAGCACGGGCCATTTCCGTCCGTAGGAATTCATGGAGTTCTTGTAGGTCGACTGCGTATTCGTGGGCGCGGGATGAGGTCAGATCCCTTTCGGGGTAGACCGAGACATTGGGATGGTAGCCTTTGTTAGCGAATAACAGGGATACTCCTGTGGTAGCGCTAGGGGCATTATTGTAGGCAAATTCTGTGAGGGGTAGGAGTTCCGACCAATTGTCCTGTTGGTAGTTGCAGTAGATTCGGAGATACTGCTTGAGGGTCTGATTCACCCATTCCGTTTGCCTGTTGCCTTCAGGATGATATCCCGAAGTGAAGTTGGATGCCGAGAGCTTTCCCAAGGGAACAGAAGAAATGGGAGACGAACTTGGAACCCCGGTTGGAGGTGATATGGGAGGGAACTCCGTGCTTGGAAAACACATGGAGTAGGAATAGTTGTGTGAGGCTCAGAGAGTCGATAGTGTTGTGAGTGGGAATGAATATGGATTGTTTGGAAAGGCGGTCGATGACTACAAGGATTGTGGTATATCTGCCGGAAGACAGAAGTTGCTCGATGAAGTCCATGGAAATGGAGTTCCAGGGCTTTTTGGGGATTGGAAGTTGCTTGAGCATTCTGTAGGGGCAGTGTCTCGGAGTTTTAGCTCGGGCACAGGAAGTGCAGGAACTGACATAGTCCTTGACAAAGGTGCGGAGGCCTGGCCAGGTGCATTCCTGGCGGACGAGCTCTAATGTCCGGATAGGGGGTGGTCGTGCTTGTATCGGAGGATGCAAAGACAGAGGTCCTTAGCTTCCGGGACAAAGATGCGATTGTCGAGCATCAGGAAACCGTCGGGGTTGACAGCCCACTGGGAGTCTGACGAGTCCAAAAGATGGAGGGAAGCTACGGGGTCGGAGGACAGTGAATCTAGGATATCCTTGTGAATGTCTTCGATGTCAAGTAGGGACGAGGCCCGGAGGACCAGGGCGAGTAGGATAGTGGCTCATAGGGACGAGGCAAGCTGTTCCTGAGTGAACGCCAGACGGAGGTTATGGGGATTGATGCAAGCATAGTCCTTATCCCCCTCTTTTGGGCCAGCGTTTAGTGAGGGAGTCGGGCTTGGCTCCTAAGTGGATGACGAAATTGAACTGGGATAGGAATTCCAACCAGCGGGCTTGCCGGCGAGTCAGGACTTTGGAGGTGGAGAAGTACTCCAGATTTTTGTGGTTGGTAACAACGTCAATAGGGGTGCTGGAACCTTCAAGATAGTGACGCCAATGCCGGAAAGCTTTGTGGATAGTGAGGAGCTCCTTGTCATGAGTGTTGTAGTTGAGTCCCGGGGCTGTCAGGGTACGGGAGTAGAACGTGACGAGGCAGAATTCCTTGTCCGGACACCAGATCAAGAGGATTCCCATGATAGCATAGTCCGAAGCATCGGTTTCAACTGTGATAGGACAGTCCGGAATCCAGTGAGTAAGGATAGGGGCTCGGGTGAAGGCGGAGCGGCAGGCATCGTTGAAGTTCCATGGGGCATTTTTCCGAGTGAGTCGGGTGAGCGGAACAACCATATCGGAGTAGTTGAAGATGAAATGATGGTAGAAGTTGGTGAAGCCAAGGAAGGACTGAATGTCCTTGACTTTCCGGGGTTCGGGCCAATCTCGGACTGCCTGGACTTTTTCCGGGGACATGGTCAATCCCTGGGGGGAGAGATGGTAGCCCAGATATTCGATGGAGTCCGAGTGCCACTCACATCTCTCCGGTTTGGCATAAAGTCCGTGCTTCCGGAGACGCCGGAGGACTTCCTGGACATGTTCTTTGTGAGAAGCCATGTTGTTGGAGTAAATGAGGATGTCATTGAGGTAGACCATGACACAGACATCTAGGAGGTCTGCGAAGATGCTATTGACGAAGTGCTGGAAGGCCGCTGGGGCATTGGTGAGCCCAAAGGGCATCACCAGCCACTCGTACGAGCTGTAGTGGGTCAGGAAGGCAGTTTTCCATTCATCCCCAGGAGCAACGCAGACAAGGTGGTATGCATGACGGAGGTCGATTTTTGTGTATACCTTGGCACGGCTAGGGGAATCGAGGAGGTCGGAGATCAGGGGTAAGGGATAGCGGTCTTTCTTCGTGATTTTGTTGAGACCTCGGAAATCGACACAGAGGCGGAGGGATCCGTCCTTCTTGCGGACAAAGAGGACAGGAGCACCGTGGGCGGATTTGGACTGATGGATGAAGCCGTAGTTGAGGTGTTTGTCTATGAATTCCTGGAGGGACTCGAGTTCTGTAGCAAAAACCGGGTAAACAGTCCCGAGAGGCGGGGAAGCAGCTTCCTCTAAGTCAATCTTGAGATCGAATTCCCTGTGGGGTGCAAGGGCATCAACCCTGCCCTTACTGAAGACATCGGGGAAATTGTGATAGTCTGGAGGGACAGAGGACAGATCGACTTCTTCGGGGGTTTCGGAAATTCTGGAGTTCCGGGATACAGAACGGAGTTTGGAGTCCTGGGGACAGAGGTGAATGCTGAACTACTCGGAACCATCAAGTTTGCACGTGCACACAAAGGCAGCAGCATTGACAAACGAGATGCAAGGAGCTTCACGAGGCAGCTTGTCGGAAGTGTCGGAGTGAGATAGGGGACCGGGGACCGGAATCTCCGGAGGTGACGTTGGGGGCGTTGGCAAGTCTTGAGCCGGTGTTCGGAAAGTAATACTGCCCAGTACCCAGTCAATCAATGGATTGTAGCGGGTGAGCCAGTTGTGTCCCAGAACAAGGGAACAAGATGAATCCAACAGAGTAACATAAAATGTATTGGAGGTGACAAAGCCGGAAGGGAAATGACGGAAAGGTCAACAGCACGGGTAATCGTAGAATTGGAAGTCCCATCAAAAAGTTTCAAAGAAATAAGAGGAACAGAATATGTTGGAAAATGATGCTTGTCAATGAAAGTAGTATCAATGAAGCAATCAGTAGAACTACAATCTAACAAAGTGGGAAAAGCAGAAATTTCGGAAAATTCGGAAAGGGAAACAAGAGGCATAAGGGCCTTGGGATCATAAAGAGCGGACGCGTTGAGATGGGTCTCCATAAGTGCATGGTGGGATTCAACGCAGCCTCCTTCCCGTGCGGAGTCCGGAAGGCTGTGCCCTAATTTTTTGCCTCAGGGGTAGAGGCCTCTAGTTTGGCTTCCGGAGCAGGGGAGGTTGTTGCTGCGCAGGCTTTGGACACGCAGGAAGTGGACTTCTGGCAGTCCTTAGCTACATGTCCGGTGGCTCTGCAGAACATGCACAGCTTGAGGTCAAAGCAGCATTTGCGTTCCTCGGAGGTGAGGTGTCCGTCCTTCCTGAGTTTACTGGAGAGGTCAGATGCAGGTTTAGGGGCGGAGGACTTTGCCGACGAGGACACAGAAGTGTTGGATGGAGTGGCGGGTTTCGGAGATGAAGTGGTCGGAGTACTTTTGGAAGTGGAGGACTGGTTTCTGGAGGGTCGGATTTGGTGAGTGACTTTGGACTTACATTCCCAATATCTCCCATCGATAGTCTAGGAGAGAGTCTGGAGTTCTCCCAGGGAGCGCAGTTTTCCAATGCAGGAAAGCTCATCTTTGATGCGATTCAGAAGTCCGTTATAGAAGTGGTGTCGGAGGGCTCCCTCGCCATAACCCCAGACCTGGGAGGCTAGGTGATTGAATTCTACCATGTATTTGTTGATATGCTGGGAGTCTTTCATGGATAGGTGGTCGAGTTGGTGTTCAGCATCACCGACGGGGTCGTGGGGGCCGAAGTTGGTCTGGAGCTCGAGGACAAATTCCCAATAATTGTCCATCCAGTCCGGATCGTCCATCTGGAGGAGGTCAGGCTTGAACCATTCGAGGGCCATACCTTTTAGGTAAGACTGGGCAAAGGTGACTTTTGTGCAGTCAGTCCGGAATGTGCGGGGACGGTCCTGGAAGTTTAGCTCACATTGGACCAAGAAGGCCTGCAGCTTGCACGGATCAGTCCTGTCGAAGGTGTCGGGTTCCCGCACCTTCGTGCACGGAGATGAGGAGTTTTCGGATTTGCGGTCACGGCACGATAACTCAGCAAGGCCGCGGACTGTGTTTGCAAACGCCATGATAGGGTTAGGCGGGATTGCATTGTTGGGGTTGTCATCATCAGAGGGGTCCAGGGTGCCCCCGGAGGGGTGACAACCTGTGGGAGTAGGGGTGGAGATGATTTGAGACGGAGGTCTAGTCTGAGAGGCGGAGGTTGATGAACGACAAGCGGAAAAGCTTTAGAACTGTTTGGCAACATCAGGGCCTTGACGCGAGGTCATCAGGGAGTGCAGGGCATCTTCTCGGGCTGCCTCCGACTGAGCTGCGTCAATGCTTTGCATACTGCGTGTTTGGGCATGAGTCTGGATAGTTCTAGACATGCGGATAAGATATGATGTTAGCAAACTCGTAGAGGTTTGAGTTCAAATATACTGTTAAGTCCAGGTTCGTTCCCGGAATTCCTGGATTGTCCGGAGTGCAGAGAAAGCGGGGTTTGGCGGGAATTCCTGAGGGGGGTCAGAGTGGTAAGGAACTTCGGCTTCAGCTTATGTGCTGCACCCCTGTACGAGTTCTGTTTTTTGATTTCGGAGTGGAGGGTCAGAGATCAATCCTAAGATCAACTTAAGGACTGAGGAAGTTCAGAGGGGATCAGGAAAGAACGGGATTTAGTTGATATTTGAACTAAGGAAATATCAGAGAGTACACGCAGGTTTATAGACTGAAGAGTCCGGAAGATATAAAGATGTTAAAGTATGTCGGATGAATTGGAGTTTCAGGTTTCCGGAAGAAAGGAAGGAATGAATCAGAATGGCATCAGAATGGTAGAATAATGACTGAAGGCAATGGCACAATTGTTGCGAAGCAAGGGGAAAGGGAATTATCAATAGGAACTGTAAATGTCAAGAAGTGTCAAGGGAAAGTGACATATGTCAAGAGATAACCGAGATAGGAATACAAAAGTCTGGGACAGGAAGTCCATGGTTCGGAATGTCCGATGAAAGAGAATTCATCTTAAAGTCCGAGGGCCGGGATTCGGGATTTGATCATAGGGGTTCGGAATTGGGCCGGATGGGTTAGGGAAGTTTTGGGATGTGACACAGCTGAGGTGAGTTACTTATACCTATTTACTACTCCTAGCTAATCCCTAGTAGTCCGGGCAATCACTGCCCTCTTATAGTTTTTGTCACTTACATTTCTTCCTAACCTCCAGACTATCTGGGAATGTCAGGATTGAACTAGGATTTGACAGGGGCTCATTAAGTTGACAAAAACTATAAGAGGGCAGTGATTGCCCGGACTACTAGGGATTAGCTAGGAGTAGTAAATAGGTATAAGTAAACTCACCTCAGCCGCTGCCAAAGAGGGGCAAAGAACAACTGAGGAATCTGAAGTGAAAACTAAGTATATATATAGCAGAGTGGGTGGAGAAGCACTCACTAATGATAATCAGGGAATAGGAACAGGAACAAGAGGATTAAGCAATGTAAGAAAGTGACAGAGCATCCCTGGAGGCTTGGGAATGATGACAAGCAAAGGATGATGGAATATGATAAGGGTCCGCATGTCTGCACAAGTTCCAGATTGATTACAAGCAGATACCGAGACTCCGAGCGCTTTCGCCTGGCAGCGGAGTGGAGGTAGGAATTCCGGCATTTCGGACATGCGGAGGTACAGACTCTGATGTTCCGGAAATGCGGAGTTAGTGTTCCGGTTCTGGAGTTCACTGTATTTTGTCACAAGTATGATAGTCCATGCTTCACTGGTTTTCACATGTTTCAATAAGGGATGGGTATCAAACAAGGTTTTGAGAAAACGTCAGATGAGATGATGCCACAGAGGATCAAGGAGAGATAAGGTGGAGTCTGAAATCTATGTGTCAGTCATGTGATGTCACACACTGCCACAGCCAAATTATTCAAGTCTGAATTTGGTGTTTATGACAGTCAATCTATTGTTAGCAGCTCAAAATCTACTGGTACTCCATCACTGTGAGTATGCCCCAACAGTCTGTGTAGTACAGTGACTAGTCATATATCCCAATATTTTGATTTTGAGGTATTAACACTGGGTGAGTGTGTCTCCAAACAAATGATTATAGACAATAGCACTGGCACAGCACTTTCACTCTCAGCAGCAGGCTGCAGCAAGCCACAATCTGGGGGTCTTTTGTGGTTGAAAAGAATTCATTGACATTACATGAATACAGAAAGCACATACTACAAGTCACTGAAATATCAGTGTTCACTGAATCACTGAATACTGTTGATGGTGGTTTCAGTGACTTGGACACTGTATTTTTATTGCTCAATGACTAATACAATACATATCAGTGTATTTACTAACCACAGTGACAAGCTATCTTGATAATTACACATCTACACTATTGCTCAATTACGCAGTCATGGGGTCCTTTTCGGGTACAATCAAATGATCCTCAACACAATTCATGTCTTCCGCAAAGTGTGCTTGTGTGGGGGGTTCACACTCTCTGTCTGACCTCAGGCTAACCTCAGGAAATTTAGCACTAACGGGTATCAGCACGCTTACACGATGGGCCTTTGCCTGTTTATTCGGTGTTGAGATGACGTACACTCGGTATTTGACGAAATTCCTCCGATCAGTGCCTCGATCATTTTGCGATGTATACAGCCTATCTCCGATCATAAATCCAAATCGCACCACCATGAATATGCATGATACAGCCCTTAGTCATTAATTGGCCAGTGCCCAGCGTTATGCCCAGCGTCCTAACAATGCCATAACCCCAGTACCCAACAACATGCAACACACTGCATACGCGACCTTCCCATTCGACGCGTTGTTCATATCCTTGTTGAATATGAACTCGTGTGCCAGTAGCTAGCGTATTGAAATCAGGACGAGGCGCTCCAGAAAGAGGACAACACCTACCTCCACCATACCGGTGTAAAGCAAGATACCTGCACTTAGAGAGTCCATGACACCACTGACGATTGACGCCGTCGTGCTGCCTGGATTGTAGGTGTTCCGGACACCGAGACCGACAGCGATGCCTAAAGGTGTCGTGATGGCGTATAGAATGGCTGCGCATACAGGGATGAAATTGTATCGTGCCGGAACTTTCATGAACGCTAGCCGTGAGCCAATACCAAGACCCTCGAATGTTTCTGGAGCAACAATTAGCCAGACATCCCTTTGATGGTAGGGGGCGACACACGATGGAAGATTATCACCACGAACAGGACTTTGAAGTTGGGATCAACGGCGAGGGTGAGTCCGATAAGCAGACTATGAAAAAAGCCGTTAGCGATTGACACCACTGCCAGAGGATATCCCACCTATGGAGGAGAACGCCGAACTCCAATATGAACACACCAACAATTTGAGCCAACGCAGAACTATCATAGTTCGCGTGTGTGTGCGATGCCTCGATGTCGGACACATCTTTCTCGTACGCCGAATTACCTTCCAAAGGTGTGGACTGGGTGGAAATACCTTCAGGACCGTGAGCAGCATGAGCACCGATTCCATGTCCGTGAGCGTCTGTGACAATATTTAGAAGTGAATATTAATACGAGTGTAAGGACGTACCATGCTTGATTCCTAGTGCTGCAAGTTTTGCTGTTCCCCAGCGGAAGGCGACAAGTTCTACGATGAATATGGAGAAAAGGCTGAGCATTGCGAGGGCGAGAGCATACGGCTAATTATCGGTTGGTGAAGAGGATAAAGATATAGAGGGAATAGAACAAACATATTGTTGCCATGCAGGGGATAAACACGAAGATCCGAGTTCATCAAGAGCAGGGCTCAGTAAGTGGATAAAAGAAGTAGCTATCTGTCTTAACGGTAAGAAAAAGGTACAAGATCAAAGAACGAAACTGACGATGACGCCGGAACCAAAATATTTGGCAAAGCTATGGAGGCAATGAGCACCAGGGTGAATGGACTGGGTTGAAGTACTGACTCGAATACTCCGTCGGGTACATGGAGCCATTGAGTTTTCTTTGCGATGACAGGAAAGAGAGCTCCGAATGACGAGCCTACTAGGACGATGAATACCGAAGCGATACGGAGGCTAGTGTATGAATCTGCGCCTCCGCCGTTCCCACAATCGACATCGGACGAAGACATGGGGGACCGCCGCTAATAAGAATTACTCTTCGAAGTTGAACACGACGGCGAAGGAAGGGGACCAAGAGAGACGGATACGGGTAGGAGAGGAAATAAATATGCATACTTAAGTAGGTGCGAGTGTGTGTGGTCACTGCGAGGGTCCTCGTTCATTTGACCTGGTACTGGTACCCTCCCAGTTGCAAGGGCCACAATGTTGTACACACATATAGATTACTCCCATCCCCATCTAAATCAGTACTTGGCATCAAGTAATCTCCTCGATCCCTCGCCTTCGGGTCTTCTGATCAGAACTACATCCACCTCTCGGTCGCACGATGGCCTCAACAAGTGGACGTTCACGTTCAATCCTCTCCGCTTCCTTCTCCACGCTCTTCAAGTGGAGATAAGCCTCCTCTGTAAGATCATGTAAGATGGAGGACGGAGTTGACAACAAATGTGCAGCATAGAACGTCAACTTCATCACCACGTAACTGTGTTGAGAAGAAATAGTGGAAGACTCCATAGCAAGATGAAAAAGCGAAGCCATGTCGGAGATAGCCATGATTGTCGTCGCACTGGGGTGATTCTCTGTCAGGGCTGGTATCCTCTCGTCACTTGCCAGGCAAGGCCCTGCGATGGTCACTCTCCAGGGTCGTAAAAGTTTTATAACGTCCTCCAACAAGACAAGCATGGTCTTAGCATTGATATTTCCCTGGTCTGTGTCAGCGAAATCGAAATGAGATGTCTGTTAACTCACAGGGTCGACCCGAGACCAAAATGCGGTTGCCGCATCGCTCAAGGACACATGTAGCACTTTCGACTTGCGATGGGTAATGAATGGAACAACTTGTGACAGTATCCTACGCGCCTCATTTTGATCCAGAGGGTCATTCGTTGTCGACGACAGTGGTGACATGGAGAGATGGCGAGTAATGTAGGTGTAACCAAGACTAGAACCTCGTCATCCATACGAGTTCGCTCTAGACGTCACAAGAGAAACATACAGTAGGGCATATATGTTATATAGCAGTGACGGATGGCTGGGGCTTTGCCTGACGAGGTTGGCTGGAACCACCATTAGGTCTGGCTTATGTCCATGACGGACGTGTTCCGGGAGAGAAGAGTTGTCACTGACACTCGGAGCTTCCCACCAAGGTTCCTGTCTTGTTCTATGGAGCTCAATGCTCGCCAAAAGTCGTTGTGCGAGCTCGCTCGATGGATCCTGGAGAGCCACAAAGAAAATTTCTCTCTCCTGTGTCGTCAACACTTGGAGCAAATCATCCGCAGATGCTGAAGCTTGATATTATCACACCAGTCAGCTTTCGACATCATCGTGCAACTCGAAGCTCAAGCCGACTTACATACATCCACCCCCGCAAGACGCTGCGCGAGGTCATCTTCATCCTCGGCTTCTTCTTCAGAACCCCGCAGAAGTGCCTCGTCCTCCTCTGCGCTCTGTTCCCCTATCCGCTTAAGCAACTCTAGCACGTTAAGCCTCTCTTCAGCCGTCTTGGAAGGCTCTGTTCTGATCCCCATCTCGATCTCCTTCCGATAGAATGTTTCGGAACATCGCGAATGAACCTGTTCAGACACTATTAAGAACCCTGCAAGACCCCACCACCTCTGAGACCAAAGCGCATACCTCCGATCGGAAACATGTCAAACTGCAATATGGAACGTTGCAAAACGGACAGGTATACCTAGAAAACATTCTTCGGCAACTTGAAGGAGGGTCACCAACTGAAAATGTGCTCAAGTGGTAAAAACGATTGATAAGACCCACATGCTACACAATACCTTGTCCCCGACATCGGTTGGCTCTTCCAAGTAATGCGTCTTTACTGTTGTCGTATTCGTCATGTTAATGGAAGGTGTATTCGAGTTCAAGTTGGTCGCCTCGTCCTAAATACCTGAGTACTAGGCAGTGCGTCGTCAACTCATCCGAATCTTCGTCATACCTTCACAGCGAGGAGGGGTCAGTTACCATATACGTCTGGTAGTTGAGATGAAATCTTTCAGGCAAAGGAATAATCGTGTCACTTGTTACATCCTACAAGCTCTCGTTCAGCGACGCTGTACTGCTCTGTCGTGATCGACTCTCTGTTCCCAAGATGGCTGACGCCCGTTTCGTCGATACAAAACCTACATTTTCCTCCTTTTCCCATCTACTCGATGCTCGCATTCTCCGTGCACTCGCTGACATGGGTTTCGCAAGACCTACTCTCGTACAAGCAAAAGCCATTCCGATCGCGCTCGAGAACCACGATATACTCGCAAGGGCACGTACAGGAAGTGGCAAGACAGCGGCATACTGCATACCAGTTCTTCAAAAAATTCTGAGTGCAAAATCTGTAGGTCTGTCGTTCACATATGTCGTACTGTCGGTCCTTATCTTCCGACCTTGCAGAATTTGTCAAGCGTTGACCCTTCATATCAAGCCACTCGGGCCTTGATCCTCGTTCCAACTCGCGAGCTTTCCGAACAAGTATATATTTGTTTACAAAGTCTCTTGACATATTGCGACAGGGTAGCTGCCATATCAAATGCCGCAAGCGGCACTGCGTCTCATCTGCAACGGTACGCCCAGGTACCCTGAGCGTCATGGTGTAGTCTCATTCTCTGCCCCAGTACACTCCTGGCAGACAAGCCTGACATCGTCATCGCAACTCCATCACGTGCACTCGGGCTGCTCCAGTCAAAAGTATGTCCTCATTACGCTCTCGCCGCCAGTTCTGATTGCTTCGCAGACACTGAGCCTATCGTTCCTTGAGTCTCTCGTGATCGACGAGGCCGATCTCATATTATCATATGGCCATGACGAAGACGTCCGTCAGATATTTGGCGGAGCTTACTTCCCCAAGGTCTACCAGTCCTTCCTTATGAGTGCAACCATGACGGATGACGTCGAGACTTTGAAAGGTCTTGCTCTCCGCAGTCCTGTAAGTTCCCGGTCCTGCGTCTGACATCGCTGCCTCACCCTGCTTGTCCCTGTAGGTAATCTTGAAAATGGAAGAAGGTGAGGACGAGGCAGCTCTTCTAACTCAATACTCTGTGCGGTAGGTTATCATTTTCAAGGCCCCACTGGTTCCATGTGCTTTCTCATACTCTCATTCAGATGCTCCGAAGTCGACAAGTTCCTCCTCACCTATGTCATTCTCAAACTCCGCCTCATCAAAGGCAAATGCATCCTCTTTGTTAACGACATAGACCGATGCTACCGCCTCAAACTCTTCCTGGAGCAGTTCTCAATAAAGAGCTGTGTTTTGAATTCGGAGCTCCCATTGAACTCGAGGCGAGTAAGATGTGGCTCGACAGTCACGGTGACACTCACTTCTCCTTCAGATACCACACTGTACAAGAATTCAATAAGGGTGTCTATGACTATATTATCGCTACTGACGAGAGTGGTGGCAAGACCGAACAGGACACCGACCAGGAAGACGACGAGGAAGAACAACAACAACAAGCGCGAGACGGAAATGCTGGCCAAGAAGATGACAGTTCGTTCTTCTTCCCTCCGTTCTCCGCCTCTTGGCCTCGTCTGAACCACCCCACAGTGATCCCCTTACAACCTAAACCTCTCCCTTCAACCTCAGAAGCAGAAGTCTGCATTACCTCGTCCAAAAAACGCAAGCGCTCTCGATCGCCTCAGCCTGGACTTTCCAAGTCTTTAAAACGCAAACACAAGAAAGCCTCTGACAAAGAATATGGTGTCACCCGTGGTGTTGACTTCGTCGACGTTGCCTGTGTACTGAACTTCGACCTCCCTATCTCCTCGAGATCGTACACGCATCGTGTCGGGCGGACGGCACGTGCAGGCCATACGGGCATGTCACTCTCTTTCGTGGTTCCCAAGGATCAGTGGGGGAAGAACAAAGTCGTGGGTTGCCTTGAAAGCGCGAAGAGTGATGAGGTGGTGTTCGCGAAGATCGAGAGGGAGCAGGCGGCTCGAGGGAGCAAGATCAAGGAGTACAAATTTGATATGCACCAGGCTGAGGCGTTCAGATATAGGATGGAGGATGCGCTACGTTCTGTAACACGGAGCGCTATCAAGGAGGCCAGAATAAAAGAATTGAAAACGGAGATTCTCAACTCCGAGAAACTCAAGGTACGCGCCTCTCTGTTCGCCTCCACGTGTTGCTCATTGTGTACAGGCGCACTTCGAGGATAATCCTCTGGATCTCGAATATCTACGACACGACAAGCCACTACACCCCACTAGAATCCAGTCACATATGAAGCACATTCCAAAGTATCTCTTACCTCGCATCGCCCCAGTTGCTGGCACCGAGGGGGGTGAAACCACCTCGTCTGAGCCAAAGGTTAGCTTCGCGCCATTCAAAAAGACATCCATTCGTGGTCGCGGCCAAAGAGGAGGCAGAGGTGGGGCTAGCAGTGGGAGAGGCAAAAAAAAATCCAACCCTCTCAAAAAGTTTAGGTGACCCGGACAGTCCTATCAAAAGTAATACCTCATATACAATAGTGTGCTTCGGCATCTGGTTAAACATAGTCTTACAACCCGTTGGCGTGGTATTCTGATCTCGATCAAGACTGCTCAATCCGCGGTGCCTTCCTCCCATCCCCTGGATCGTTCTACGGCACGCAGCCATGACGTCCAGGCCTTCTCCCTCTGAGCCCCCGAGGTCTTAGGATTGAATTTTACGCTGCCCTTCGTGTTAACTTCAGTGAGCGTCTCCGGTTTCGACAGGTCCCATCCAAACAGGCGTATAGCAGCCCCAGCCAACAAGGCAGAACCCAGCGCCGTCGACCTGTCAAGTCCACATATTCAGTGCCAAATTTCGTCAAGTAGACTACGCAGAGCACCCACTCCCTCATCTCAGGTCTAATGACATCAAAACCCCCAACATCCGCCAAGATCTCCATGCAAGTATCTCCATTGGTCATTCCCCCGTCGACCTTAAGATGCTTGAGGTCGGTCTTGGAGTCTAGTTTCATGCTCTCCAAAATAGCCCTTGTTTGAAACGCATTTGCTTCTATCGTTGCCCGCGCGATATGCGCTGGGGTGGTATATGACGACAGGCCTGTGCATCGTTTCCAATTAGTGGGTTGTTCTACAATGATCTGATGAAAGGAATGAACGCACCGATTAGCAATCCAGCCGCCCCAGGGTCCCAGTAAGGTGCCAAAAGACCGGAGAACGCAGTCACGAAGTATACACCACCAGTATCCGTAACAGACTGGGCCAGATCGTTTATTTCGCCGGCGGACTTGATGAGGCCCATGGAGTCTCGCAGCCTGGAGTTAGTCAGCTCAATTTATGCAAGCAATCACACGAACCTACCATTTGATAGCGCTCCCAGCAACGCCAACTAGACGGGAATGCGTTGTCAACTAGATAACATTGGAAAGTTCGGCTACTCACTGCTTCCCTCCAAAGCATACACAGGGGCGGCGCCGGGACCGGGTTGGTATGCCACCTGATCAAAATGTCAGCTTAAGGTGAAGGGCGTCAAACGTATGTACCGTGCTCAACAACCCGTGTCCGCTCTTGATGATATCCTTGCCCGTGCAGAACAGTAGAAATGCGCCTGTTCCGTATGTACATTTAGCCTCCCCTTCCTTCAAACATTTGTTCCCGACAAGTGCGCCTTGCTGGTCCCCGACGAGGCCTCCGATAGGAGTGTCCTTCAATGGTCCAGTTGCGATGTGACCGTAGACCTCCGAGGATGAAACGAGCTTAGGGAGGATGGATGTCCGAAAGCCAAAGAATTTCAGGAGGCGGTCGTCCCATTCTAGCTTATGGAGATTCATGAGGAGCGTCCGTGAAGCATTGGTTACTTCCCCGACATGGATACCACCATGCGGACCGCCTGTTAGGTTCTGATGGCAAAGTTGTGAGTCGGGTGCTCGTCCAAGTAGCTGTAGCATCACATACATATGCGACCCAAGATTCCACCGTGCCAAATAGTAAGTTATCCTCGTCGTGTGCTTTTTTGACCTCGTTATAATTATCAATCATCCAGCGTAGCTTGATGGCCGAGAAGTAGGTGGAGAGTTTGAGCCCGGTTCTAGTCAAGAAGGCTCAGGGGGGACTTTGGAAAGATAAAATTGAACGACCTCACATGTCACGCAGTGCCTTGACACCTTCCTCTCCTTTCTTGAACTGACCAGTCCCAACTTCAATTCCAGTATCGGCCAGCACATGTTCAAAATGAGCAACGGTGTTCTTCGTCCGAGAGTCAGTCCAGACGATGGCGTTGCACAATGGCTTTCCGGTCCTGCGGTGCCATGCAACCGCTGTCTCTCGCTGGTTCGTGATACCTGCGTTTCAAAGTTGGCTAGACAGAAGTACAGTGTTACAAGATGGTCAAACCTATTACTTTCACACTCTCTTTAGCCCAACCGGTGTTCTCCAGGTTTTCGCAAGCCTTGGCGATACATTCTTCCGATACCTTCTGTATCTCATCTGGATCATGCTCATGCCATCTGACCGAGTCCAGTCAACGCCAGCACCAAATATTGAGTGATTGCCACTTGCCCCGGATTCGGATAATACTGAGGAAACTCTGATTGGTGCTGCGCGACGATATTCGCATACCGGTCAAAAATGATAAACCTCACTGACCTGTAGATTCCATACCGCCGAAACTAAACATCAGCGCCATGAATAGAGAATAGACCAGGAAGCTCACGTTGTTCCACAGTCCAGAGACCCTACCAGTTCGCTGTGCTTGAGACTTGTCATGATGGTACGGGCGGAAGGATAGGCACTAGTACTAGTGGAGAAAGTTGCCTTAGGGCGCTGATAGTAGTCTCCCCATCTGCCAGTCTGTCTAATCCTTTCATGCCAACGGAACGAGAACGATCTCGTGAACACACGTAAAAGGACACTCCTGGACCGGTCCGGCCGGGTCACAGAGACGAGGGTCATGAATGATATCAATTAATAATTCTGGCGGTGACACACTGGGGATTTCAATGTTTTGAGGGACTTAGATTCAAGACATTTCAAAATGGAATTGTAAAATATTGTATTATATGTACCCTTAGGGTAGGTGAAAAAAATATTATATGGGTTTTTTATACAGCACCCAAAAACATTTCACCTCTGCTCAACCACATCTGCTCAACAGCTCACTGGAATGAAAACTAGAGAGCCAGACTCTGACAAGTCAAGGAATCCTGCAATGACTGAGTGACCAAAAATGAATGCTCAAAAATATGATAACCTGTCAAAATCCAAGTTCAATCCCAGAATTTCCAGATAAATAATCTGAAGGTCAAGGGTATCAAAAGGGAAGAAGTGTAGGTGTAGGCAGGTCAGGAAATCCACAAGGGGGTCAGAGGGGTTTCAGAGTGAAGCAGAGACTTCAGAGGATAGAACAGGATTTAGTTGATATTTGAACTGAGGAAATATTACAGAGTAAAGGCGGGTTTATATACTGAAGAGTCCAGAAGATATGAAACTGTTAAAGTATATTTGATGAATCAGAGTTTTGGGTTTTCAGAGTATAGTAAGAGGATGAATCAGAATGGCATCAGAATGATGGAATAATAACTGAGGGCAATGGCACAATGATTGTGAAGCAGGGGGAAAGGGAATTATTGATAGGAACTGTGAATGTCAAGGAATGTCAAAGGAAAGGAACATATGTCAAGAGATAGCCAAGATAGGAATACAAAAGTCCAGGATGGGAATGTGAAAGTCCAGGACAGGGAATACAGGATTCGGAATATCAGATGAAGGAGAAATCTTCCAAGGTAAAGTCCAAGGCTTGGGATTCGGGATTTGATCATAGGGGGCCGGAATTGTGTTGGATGGGTTGGAAAAGTTTTGGGATGTGACAAACCATCCCCACACATTCCAGACTGACCATGCCAAGGTTACTTTCACCCAATCTTACCTCAAGGGCATGGCGCTCAAATGGTCTGAACCCAACCTCCTGCATATGGAAGATCTGGACCTCCATCTGCTGTGGATGGATAACTACTGCAAATTCCTACTCAAACTCCAGACCAACTTTGGTCCTCACAACCCCATTGCTGATGCTGAGCACCAATTAGACAACCTCTCCATGAAAGACAGACAACACATCAATAAGTACATTGTGGAATTTAATCACATTGTGTCCCAGGTCCACAGGTACAGAGAAGGCACTCTCCATCACCATTTTTACAACAGTCTTCTGAACTGCATCAAAGACAAAGTCTCCCATGTGGGCAAACCTGCCATGCTCACTGAACTCTGTGTGCTTTCACAAGGCATCAACACGTGTTACTGGGAATGCAAGTCCAAGGTCAACTGTCAAGCAAAACCTGCTAAACCACCTCCTGCCAAAACCCATACTTCATCCTTCACCAAATCTGTGCCCAACCCTGCCAACTCTACCTCTGCCAGTAATTCCAACTCCAAGGTGAAAGCCTCACCCCCACATCCTCCCCAGACTAACTTCTCACAGAAGCTCAGCAAAGACGGTAAGCTGACCTTCGAGGAACAGAAGCACTGCTTTGACCTGAAGCTCTGTATGTTCTGCAGTGCCCCTAGCCACATGGCCAAGGACTGCCGCAACTCCACCTCCAAGGCAGCCAAAGCTTGTGCTGCTACCACCTCTGCTCCACCAGACACTATCCCGACCACCTCCAATTCTGTGGCAAAAATAGTCCACAATTCCCAAGACTCCACACGGGATGGGGGTTGCATTGACTCTGACCATGCACCAAAGGAGATGAAACTCAATGCATCTGCTCTTTCTGATCCTAATGCTTTGACTCCACCTGTTACTATTCTTTCTCATAACATTCCTGATTTCACCGCTCTCATAGATTCTGGTTCAAGTGATTGTTTTATTGATACTACCTTTGTTACAAAAAACTTATTCTGTTCCACCCATTTTACTCTGATTATTTGATGGCACTTCAAATTCTTACATTACCAAAGCCATAGACCTTTCCATTTGTTTCTCCACTACATTTTATGTGACTCCATTGGACTCTGCCTGCTCACTTGTTCTAGGGCACAACTGGCTCACCTGCTACAATCTGTTGATTGACTGGGTATTGGGCAGTATCACATTCCAATCAATCCAGCAGCAAGTGCCAACACCTCCAACATCATCTCTGCAACCTCCAGAATCCCCTCCAGCAGTTAACTCTGACTCCACTGATATGCCACATTCCTCCAACTGCAAGGCCCCTTACATTGCTCTCATCAACACACCTGCCTTTGTGCTCACATGCCAATTGGAAGGCTCTGTGTGGTTCAGTCTGCACCTCCGCTCCACACATCCTCCACCAAAGCTGACCCAGTAGACCTTTCCGCCATTCTACTGGACTACCATGACTTTGCTGATGTGTTCAGCAAGAGCAAAGCCTCCCAGCTTGCTCCACATCATGAACATGACCTTAAGATCAAACTGGAAGAAGGAGCCTCCCCCCTGCTTGGCACTCTCTATTCCCTCTCTGTGTCACATCCCAAAACTTTCCTAACCCATCCGGCCCAATTCCAGCCCCCTATAATCAAATCCCAAATCCCAAGCCTTGGACTTGACCTTAGAAAATTCTCCTTCATCAGATATTCCAAACCCCGTATTTCCCATCCCGGACTTTCATACTCCTATCTTGGTTAACTCTTGACATATGTCTCTGTCCTTTGACATTTCTTGACATCTGCAGTTCCTATTGATAATTCCAATTCCCTTTCCCCCTGCTTCACAATTATTGCACCATTGCCCTCAGTTATTATTGCACCATTCTGACACCATTCTGATTCATCCCCTGCTTTGTTCTGGAAACCCAAAACTCCAATTCATCCGACATACTTTAACAGCTTTATATTTTCTGGACTCTTCAGTATATAAATCCGCTTGTACTCTCTGATATTTCCTTAGTTCGAATATCAACTAAATCCTGTTCTCTCCTGCAAAGTTTCCACTTCACTCTGAAACCCACTTCAGTCCTTAAGTTGACCTTAGGATTGTCTTCTGACCCTCTGCCCAGAAATTAAGGAACAGAACTTGTACAGGGGCACAGCACATAAGCTGAAGCCCCTTGCCCCTCCGACCCTCCTCAGGGATTCCCGACTGACTCTGCCATTCTGCGCGCTCCGGACTTATCCAGGAATTCCAGGATTGAACCCAGACTTGACACTCTGCCACCTCCCTCACCTCCCTCTGTGCCTTCCTAGACGAGCATCTTGCCAACAGCTTCATTCACCCCACATTCTCTGCTCATGCAACTCTAGTCCTCTTTGTCCACAAGAAGTACAAATCACTCTGCCTTTGTGTCAACTCCCAAGGACTCAAAAAAATCATGAAGAAAGACCATTATCCACTTCCGCTCATCTCTGACCTCCTTGACTCTCCAAGCCATGGAAAAGTCTATACCAAAATTGACCTCCAGCATACCTACCACCTTGTCCACATTGTGCCTGGAGACAAATGGAAGACTGCCTTCCACACCCGCTACGGTTCCTATGGGTGGCTTGTATTGCCGTTTGGCTTGACTAATGCCTTGGCAGCCTTCTGTCAAGTCTGTGTTCAATCCCAGAATTCCCGGATAAGTTCAGAGCGTGCAGAACAGTGGATGTCAGTTGGGAATCCCTGAGGGGGGTCGGAGGGGCAAGAAACTTCAGCTTCAACTTATGTGCTGTGCCCCTGTATGAGTTCTGTTCCTTCATTTCAGGGCAGAGGGTCAGAAGACAATCCTAAGGTCAACTTAAGGACTGAAGGGGTTTTCAGAGTGAAGCAGAGCAGGAGAGAACAGGATTTAGTTGATATTCGAACTAAGGAAATATCAGAGAGTACAAGCGGATTTATATACTGAAGAGTCTGAAAGATATAAAGGTGTTAAAGTATGTCAGACGAATTGGAGTTTGGGGTTTCCAGAAGAAGGTAAGGAATGAATCAGAATGGCATCAGAATGGTGGAATAATGACTGAGGGCAATGGCACAATAATTGCAAAGCAAGGGGAAAGGGAATTATTGATAGGAACTGTAGATGTCAAGAGATAGCCGAGATAGGAATACAAAAGTCCGGGATGGGAATGTGAAAGTCTAGGATGGGAAATATGGGGTTTGGAATGTCCGATGAAAGAGAAATCTTCTAAGGTAAAGTCCAAGGCTCGGGATTCAGGATTTGATCATAGGAGGCCGGAATTGGGCTGGATGGGTTAGGAATGTTTTGGGATGTGACACCTTCCAACGGTTCATCAACACCATCTTCGCTGATATGCTTGATGTTTGCATCATAGTCTATCTTGATGACATCTTCATCTACTCACAGGACATGGCTTCTCACAAAGAGCATGTCCACAAGGTACTCCATTGACTCCAGAAAAATGGACTATATGCCAAACCCAAACAATGTGAATTCCACACCACCTCCATAGAATATCTGGGCTACCCCCTCTCCCCTAGCAGCCTGACAATGTCCACCAACAAACAAAGTCAAAGTTATCTTCGACTGGCTGGAACCCCAGAAGGTCAGAAATATCTAATCTTTCCTCAGTTTTGCCAACTTCTACTGCCGCTTTATCTTCAATTACTCTGACATCATTGTCCCGCTCACCCAGCTCACCTGCAAAAACACCTCATGGAACTTCTCTGACGACTGCTGCTCCACTTTCCAGCGCTTGAAAGATGCCTTCACCTCTGCCCCCATTCTTACTCACTGGGTCCCCAATGCCCCTATCATGGTTGAGACTGACACCTTCAACTATGCCATTGCTGGCATTCTGTCCATACACTGCCCAGATGATGAGCTCCACCCAGTCATGTTCTACTCCCAGACTGTCACTGCTCTGGAACTCAACTATGACACCCATGACAAAGAACTCCTTGCCATCCATGAAGCATTCCACTCCTGGTGCCACTACCTAGAGGGCTCTGCAACTCTGGTTGATGTTGTCATGGACCACAAGAACCTGGAGCATTTCTCTACCTCCAAAATCCTGACACACCACCAGGCCTGTTGGTCAGAGTTCCCCTCCCAGTTCAACCTCATCATCTGCTTCTGCCCTGGGAAACTTGGAGCTAAACCCAATGCCCCCACTAAATGATGGGACATCTACCCAAAAGAGGAGGATAAGGACTACACTCGAGTTAACCTGCACAACCTCAGAGCTGTCTTCACCCAAGAACAGCTCGCTTTGTCCCTCTGAACCACTATCCTCATACATCCTGTCCTCTGTGCCAGCTCCATGTTCAATGTAGAGCAACTCCATCAGGACATCCTATCCACTCTTCCCTCTGACCCAATCACCTCTGTGCATATGTCTGACTCTTCCAACTCCTGCTGGACTGCAGATTGCAAGGGCTACCTCTGCCTGGATAGCTGGATCTACATCCCTAACACAAATGACCTCTGCCTCCGCGTGCTCCACTACAAACATGACCACCCCCTATCTGGACATGTTGGTCAGAACCAGACTTTAGAGCTCATCTGATGTGAATATACATGGCCAGGACTTTGGACATTTGTCAAAGAAAATGTCAGTTCATGCACCACCTGCGCCCATGCAAAAGTTCCTAGACATTGCCCATACGGACTTCTCAAGCAGCTCCCGATCCCAGAGAAGCCTTGGAATTCCATCTCTATGGACTTCATCAAATCAAACAACTGCCTGCATCCTCCGGTTTCACTGCCATCCTTGTAGTCATTGACCGACTCTCCAAACAATGCATATTCATTCTGACACATGACATCATCACATCTCCAGAATTAGCCAAGTTATTCCTACTCCACATATTTTCCAAGCATGGAGTTCCCTTGCGCGTCACCTCTGACTGGGGCTCTGAGTTTGTCTTGCACTTCTTCTGCTCCCTCAGCAAAGCCCTCAACATCCACCTCCACTTCACCTCTGGTTGTCACCCAAAGGGCAACAAACAGACAGAACAGATGAATCAGACACTTGAGCAATACCTCCAGATCTACTGCAACTACCAGCAAGACAACTGGTCCAAACTCCTACTGCTTGTGGAATTCACCTACAACAACACACCCAGCATGACTACCAGAGTATTCCCTTTCTTTTCTAACAAAGGCTATCACCCCAACATCTCTGTCCATCCAGAACACAATCTGACCTCTGCCCACACACACAAATATGCTGTCAACCTCAACAAACTACACCAGTTCCTCTGCTTGGAAATGGCCCTCACACAACAATGCTACCAAGGCCCTGCTGATGCCAAATGAACTCTGGCTCTGGACTTCAAGGTTGGAGATCTTGTCTTCATCAAGGCCAAGTACTTCTGCTTGACCTGGCCATCCAAAAAACTATTGGAGAAAACCCTTGGCCCCTATCCTATCATTATGTGTCCTGGTACACATTCCTTCACCCTGTCAAGTCCTGGTTCTTTCCCGGAATTCCTGGAATGTCCAGAGGTGCGGAGAAGGCGGGGTTTTGTGGGAATTCCTGAAGGGGGTCGGAGGGGTAAGGAACTGCGGCTTCAGCTTATGTGCTGCGCCCCTGTACAAGTTCAGTTCCTTAATTTAAGAGCAGAGGGTCGGAGGCTGGTCCTAAGGTCAACTTTAAGGACTCAGAGAATCAGAAGGGGAAGGGATCAGGAAGGAACAGGATTTTGTTGATATTCGAACTAAGGAAATATCAGAGAGTACACACAGGTTTATATACTGAAGAGTCCGGAAGATATAAAGATGTTAAAGTACTATCAGACGAATCAAAGTTTCGGGTTTCCAGAAGAAAGGAAGGAATAAATCGGAATGGCATCAGAATGGTAGAATGATGACTGAAGGCAATGGCGCAATAATTGTGAAGCAAGGGGGAAGGGAATTATCGATAGGAACTGTAAATGTCAAGAAGTGTCAAAGGAGAGTGACATATGTCAAGCGATAACCGAGATAGGGATATGAAAGTCCGGGATGGGAATATGAAAGTCCGGGACGGGAATGCGGGAAGTCCGGAACGGGAAGTATGGGGTTCAGAATGTCCAATGAAAGAGAAATTGTCCAAGGTAAAGTATGAGGGCTGGGATTCGGGATTTGGTCATAGGGGTTCGGAATCGGGCTGGATTGGTTAGGGAAGTTTCGGGATGTGACAGTATCCCCCTCTTAGGCACGAACCCTTGAGTGCCTGGATAGGAGTCCGTGATAGGGAATAGAAGTATAGTGGAGGTCGAAAAGTGGGGATCGATCTGAGGTGCCTTGCGACCATTGACTGCTTGTTGTTTAGTTCCACCACCTAACATGTCTACTCACTCGCAATCCAATGACGAAATCGCCCACCTTCAGCAAGAGGAGGAAGAGCGGGGAAGCGGGTGGCCGTGGAAGTGGCATCGCCGCACGGGGGAAAGGACCAGAAGAGGCAGAGGCAGAAAAGTCCAGAAGTCCGGGAGGAGAGCGCAGGGGAGGACAAGGAAGACAAGGAGCGCCGGGACGCGCTCGGGGCCCTGACGGAGTCCTACAAGGCCCAGAGGCGGGCCAACGAGGCGTACCAGGTGGCCGTTGTGGCCCAACTATCGGGGATCCGGCAGGTGCTGTCGGACGGCCTGGCGGCCTTCCTGGTGGCTCAGGGGTCCTGATTTGGAGATTCCGGAGGAAGCTGGGGGGCGTCAGAGTGGAAGGGGAAGGAGAGGGATGATGGGGAGGAAGGTCAGGAGACAGATGGGGAGGATGGGGATGAGGAGGGTGAGGGTGAGGAGAATAGGGATGGGGAAGTAGCATAGTGTCCCATCACCTTCCTCCTGTACAAGTAGTATGGTCTTGTTTTTTGTATATCGAAAACCGTATTTCCAGCCTCATCCAAGTGAACTAAGGGGTCCAAACTTTCCGGGATATGCGGAGTGAAAGTCCGAGACAAGTTCTGATGCATGAACGAGCTCGGTCACGAGGATCCAAGACATTTCTTCATCAGTCCCTTCGTAACCCGCCCACCTTACCAGGTACAGGAGTTGGCAATTCCTGCGTTGGTGGTTGATTTTGGAGTCTAGGATTTCGGAGATTTCATATTTGGGTTCTCCGTCGACTTTGACTGGGGGATGTGGGGGTTGGATCCGATTCGGGATGGTGTTCGGAGTTGCGGGTTCTAATTGGGAGATGTGGATGTGGAAAATGGGATGGACAGCACGCATGGAGTCCGGGAGTTGGAGGGTGAAGGACAGGGGTCCGGCTTGGGCGATGATGGGATAGGGGCCGAGGTTCTTTCAGAGAGTTTCTTGGAAGGGCAAGTGGAACGGAAGTACTTCACCTTGATGAACACTTGGTCTCCGATCCGGAAGTCTGGTGCCGGAAGTTGTCAGGAATCCGCAGGTCCTTGGTAGTGTTGCTGGGCATGAGCCATCTCCATGTGTAGGAATTCGTGGAGTTCCTGTAGGTTGACTGCATATTCATGGGCGCGGGATGAGGTCAGGTCCCTTTTGGGATAGACCGAGACGTTAGGGTGGTAGCCTTTATTAGCGAAGAACGGGGATACTCCTGTGGTAGCGCTAGGAGCATTATTGTAGGCGAATTCCGCGAGGGGTAGGAGTTCTGACCAATTGTCCTGTTGGTAGTTGCAGTAGATTCGGAGATACTGCTCGAGGGTCTGGTTTGCCTGTTCCGTTTGCCCGTCGCCTTCAGGATGGTATCCCGAAGTGAAGTGAAGTCGGATGTCAAGGGCTTTCCCAAGGGAATGGAAGAAGTGAGAGACAAACTCGGAACCCCGGTCGGAGGTGATATGGGAGGGAACTCCGTGCTTGGAGAACATGTGGAGCAGGAATAATTTTGCGAGGCTCGGAGAGTTGATAGTGTCATGAGTGGGAATGAATATGGATTGTTTGGAAAGGCGGTCGATGACTACGAGGATTGCGGTGTATCTGCCGGAGGACGGGAGTTGTTTGATGAAGTCCATGGAAATGGAGTTCCAGGGCTTTTTGGGGATTGGGAGTTGCTTGAGCATTCCGTAGGGGCAGTGTCTCAGAGTTTTAGCGCGGGCGCAGGAAGTGCAGGAACTGACATAGTCCTTGACAAAGGTGCAGAGGCCTGGCGGACGAGCTCTAATGTCCTGTTTTGCCCGAAATGTCTGGATAGGGGGTGGTCGTGCTTGTACTGGAGAATGCAAAGACGGAGGTCCTTAGCTTGCGGGACAAAGATGCGATCGTCGAGGGTCAGGAAACCTTTGGGGTTGATGGCCCACTGGGAGTCCGACGAGTCCGGAAGATGGAGGGAAGCTATGGGGTTGGAGGACAGGGAATCTAGGATGTCCTTGTGAATGTCTTCGATGTCAAGTAGGGACGAGGCCCGGAGGACCGGGGCGAGTAGGATAGTGGCTCGTAGGGACAAGGCGAGCTGTTCTTGAGTGAACACCAGTCAGAGGTTATGAGGATTGACGCGAGCATAGTCCTTATCCCCCTCTTTGGGGTAGATGTCTCAGCGTCTAGTGAGGGAGTTGGGTTTAGCTCCTAAGCGTCCAGGGCAGAAGCAGATGACAAGGTTGAACTGGGATAGGAATTCCAACCAGCGGGCTTGCCGGTGGGTCAGGACTTTGGAGGTGGAGAAATATTCCAGATTTCTGTGGTCAGTGACGACGTCAATAGGGGTGCCGGAACCTTCGAGGTAATGACGCCAATGCCAGAAGGCTTCATGGATAGCGAGGAGCTCCTTATCATGAGTGTCGTAGTTGAGTTCCGGGGCTGTCAAGGTGCAGGAGTAGAACACGACGGGGCAGAATTCCTTGTCTGGACATCGGATCGAGAGGATTCTTGCAATAGCGTAGTCCAAAGTGTCGGTCTCGACCATGATAGGGCAGTCCGGAATCCAGTGAGTAAGGATAGGGGCTCAGGTGAAAGCGTCCTTGAGTTGGGTGAAGGCGGAGCGGCAGGAGTTGTTGAAGTTCCAAGGGGCATTTTTCTGAGTGAGTTGGGTGAGTGGAACAACAATATCGGAGTAGTTGAAGATGAAACGATGATAGAAGTTGGCAAACC
>MU127479.1:9585-41372 GCA_014904945.1 Gyrodon lividus
AACGGTCGCAAGGTACCTCAGATCAATCCCCAATTTTTAAACTCCGCCATACTTCTATTTCTTATCATGGACTCCTATCCAGGCACTCAAGGGTTCATGCCTAAGAGGGGGATACTGTCACATCCCAAAACTTTCCTAACCCATCTGGCCCACTTCCGACCCCCTATGATCAAATCCCAAATCCCGAGCCTCGGACTTTACCTTAGAATATTTCTCTTTCATCGGACATTCCAAATCCCAGACTTCCCATCCTGGACTTTGCATTCCTGTCCCGGACTTTTGTATTCCTATCTCGGCTACCTCTTGACATATGTGGCCATACCAATCAATGTACCATCTATGATCTTGCGTGCAGCAGTGCAGTTTCTGGTATGCCTGTCAATCTTTTATACTCCTGCCATTTGTGATGGTTGTGTCCTTGGAAAGCAGACTAGGACACCCGTACCAAAGGTTAGGGAGGGAGTGCAAGCAGTGCGGTGTCTAGAGAAAGTTCATGTAGACCTTATGGAGCATCCAGATGTCATGTTGGCCTCTGGACATAAGTATATCATGGATATTATAGACAACTTCTCTTCCTATATGTGGGCTATTCCTTTGGTGAGTAAGGTGGATGCCTTCCCAGCGCTTCAGGCTTGGGAGGCTGTGTGTGAACTTGAAACTGGTCTCAAAGTTGGCGTTTTTTGATTGGACAATGGCAAGCTCAGGTGTGGTGATCTCCAGACCTGGCTTCTTTCTCAAGGTATGAGCCACCAATTTCCATTTATTTCTGCTCACACATCCGCCCAGAATGGTTTTGTCGAGCACATTCATCACACTCTTATGGGTAAGGCCCAGGCAATGTGGCTTTCTTCTGATGTTCCTCTGAACTGTTGGGATGAGTTCATGCTCACCGCTTGCTATCTTCCTAATCGCATTCTCATTAAGTCCCTGCCTGAGATCACCCCTTTTGGAGCCTAGCATGGGTTTAAGCCCAATCTTTGCCACCTGCACAAGGTTGTGAGCCATGCTTTTGTGCTGATTCAGAATACACATAACCCAAGAATTTACGCACACTCGGTGGAGTGTGTGCTTATTGGTCATTCACTTAACTTGAAGGCATATTGTTGCTATCACAGGGCCTCTCACAAAGTTTTCACTTCTTACCATGTTTCCTTTATTGAGTCTCATGACTCTGCACCTCGTGCCCTTCATTCCAGTGTGTCAAGTCCAGGTTCAATCCTGGAATTCCTGGATAAGTCCAGAGCACGCAGAATGGCGGAGTCAGTTGGGAATCCCTGAGGGGGGTTGGAGGGGCAAGGAACTTTGGCTTCAGCTTATGTGCTGCGCCCCTGTATGAGTTCTGTTCCTTAATTTCAGGGCAGAGGGTTGGAAGACAATCCTAAGATCAACTTAAGGACTGAAGTGGGTTTCAGAGTGAAGTGGAGACTTTGCAGGAGAGAACAGGATTTAGTTGATATTTGAACTAAGGAAATATCAGAGAGTACAAGCGGATTTATATACTGAAGAGTCTGGAAGATATACAGGTGTTAAAGTATGTTGGATGAATTGGAGTTTCGGGTTTCTGGAACAAAGTAAGGGATGAATTGGAATGGCATCAGAATGGTGGAATGATGACTGAGGGCAATGGTGCAATAATTGTGAAGCAGGGGGAAAGGGAATTATCAATAGGAACTGCAGATGACAAGAAATGTCAAAGGAAAGAGACATATGTCAAGAGATAGCTGAGATAGGAATACAAAAGTCCGGGACAGGAATGCGAAAGTCTGGGATGGGAAATACAGGGTTTGGAATATCTGATGAAGGAGACATCTTCTAAGGTAAAGTCCAATGCTTGGGATTCAGGATTTGGTCATAGGGGGCTGGACTTGGGCTGGATGGGTTAGGAAGGTTTTGGGATGTGACAGTATCCCCCTCTTGGGCACGAACCCTTGAGTGCCTGGATAGGAGTCTGTAATAGGAAATAGAAGTATGGCAGGTTTGGCTGGGGGGCATTGGAGTGGAAGGGAAAGGAGAGGGAGATCAGGACGAGGATGGGGAGAATGGGGATGAGGAGGAGGGTGAGGAAGATGGAAGTGGGGGAGTAGTATAGAGCTTTCCTTGGTCTCCTCATGTACCAATAGCATAGTAACTTTGCTTCACAAATTGTACAATGTCTGTCCCCCATCATCCGAGAGAATTAAGGGGTTCAGACTTTGCAGGATATGTGGAGTGAAAGTCCAAGATGAGTTCTGATGTGTGAGCAAGTTTGGTCATGAGGATCCAGGAAGTTTCTTCATCAGGCCCTTCACAGCCTGCCCATTTTACCAGGTACAGGAGTTGGCAATTTCTGCATCGCCAGTCAATTTTGGAGTCTAGGATTTCAGGAATTTTGTATTTGGGTTCTCTGTCGACTTCAACTGGGGGAGGTGGGGGTTGGACCTGATTTGGGATTATGTTCAGAGTTGCGGGTTCCAACTAAGAGACATGGAAGACAGGATGGACAGCGTGCATGGAGTCTGCAAGTCAGAGGGTGAAGGACAGGGGTCCAGTTTGGGTGATGATGGGATAGGGGCCAAGGTTCTTTTCTGAGAGTTTTTTGGAAGGGCACGTGGAGCAGAAGTACTTCACCTTGACAAACACTTGGTCTCTGATCTGGAAGTCTGGTGCGGGGAGTCGTCGGGAATCTGCAGGTCCTTGGTAGCGTTGTTGAGTGTGGGCCATTTCCATGTGTAGGAATTTGTGGAGTTCCTGTAGGTCGACTGCATATTCACAAGCGCAGGATGAGGTCAGATCCCTTTTGGGGTAGACCGAGAAGTTGGGGTGGTAGCCTTTGTTAGCAAAGAACAGGGATACTCCTGTAGTAGCACTAGGGGCATTGTTGTATGCAAATTCCACAAGGGGTAGGAGTTCTGACCAATTGTCCTGTTGGTAGTTGCAGTAGATTCGGAGGTACTGCTCAAGGGTTTGGTTCACCCGTTGCCTTTGGGATGGTATCCCAAAGTGAAGTGAATGTGGATGTCGAGGGCTTTCCTGAGGGAGCAGAAGAAATGGGAGACAAACTCGGAACCCTGGTCAGAGATGATGTGGGAGGGAACTCTGTGCTTGGAAAACATGTGGAGCAGGAATAGATTTGCAAGGCTCAGAGAGTCGATGGTGTTGTGAGTGGGAATGAATATGGATTGTTTGGAAAGGCAGTCAATGCCTACAAGGATTGCAGTGTATCCACGGAAGAGGGAAGTTGCTCAATGAAGTCCAAGGAAATGGAGTTCCAGGGTTTTTTGGGGATTGGGAGCTGCTTGAGCATCCCATAGGGGCAGTGTCTAGGAGTTTTAGCTCGGGCGCAGGAAGTGCAGGAACTGACATAGTTTTTGATGAAGGTGCAGAGTCCTGGGCAAGTGTATTCCCGACGGATGAGCTCTAATGTCCTGTTTTGCCCGAAATGTCCAGACAGGGGGTGGTCATGCTTGTATTGGAGGATGCAAAGACGGAGGTCCTTAGCTTCCGGGACAAAGATGTGATTGTCGAGCGTCAGGAAACCTTTGGGGTTGACAGCCCACCAGGAGTCCGACGAGTCTGAAAGATGGGGGGAAGCTGTGGGGTCAGAGGACAGGGATTCTAGGATGTCCTTGTGAATGTCTTGGATGTCAAGCAGGGATGAGGCCCGGAGGACTGCAGCAAGTAGGATAGTGGCTTGTAGGGACGAGGCGAGCCATTCCTGAGTAAACACTGGGCGGAGGTTGTGGTGATTGACGCGAGCATAGTCCTTATCCCCCCCCTCTTTGGGATAGACATCCCAGTGTTTAGTGAGGGAGTCGGGCTTAGCTCCTAAGCATCCGGGGCGGAAGTGGATGACGAGGTTCAACTGGGATAGGAATTCCGACTAGTGGGCTTGCCAGTGGGTCAGGACTTTGGAGGTGGAGAAATACTCCAGATTTTTTGTGATCGGTAACAACGTTGATAGGGGTGCCAGAACCTTCAAGGTAATGACACCAATGCTGGAAGGCTTCATGGATAGCAAGGAGCTCCTTATCATGGGTGTCATAGTTGAGTTCCGGGGCTGTCAGGGTATGGGAGTAGAACACAATGGGGTGGAATTCCTCATCCGGGCAACGGATCAAGAGGATTCCCATGATAGCATAGTCCGAAGCGTTGGTTTTGACCATGATAGGACAGTCCGGAATCCAGTGAGTAAGGATAGGGGCTCGGGTGAAGGCGTCTTTGAGTTGGGTGAAGGCAGAGCGGCAGGAATCGTCGAAGTTCCAGGGGGCTTTTTCTGAGTGAGTCAGGTAAGCGAGACAACAATATCAGGGTAGTTGAAGATGAAGCGACAATAGAAGTTGGTGAACCCGAGGAAGGACTGAATGTCCTCGACTTTCCGGGGTTTGGGCCAATCTCGGACTGCTTGGACTTTTTGTGGGGACATAGTCAATCCCTGGGGGGAGAGACAGTAGCCCAGGTATTCAACAGAGTCCAAGTGCCACTCACATTTGTCTGGTTTGGCATAAAGTCTGTGCTTCTGGAGACGCTGGAGGACTTCCCAGACATGTTCCTTGTGAGAAGCCATGTCGTTGGAGTAAATGAGGATGTTGTCAAGGTAGACCATGACGCAGACGTCTAGGAGGTCCGCAAAGACGCTATTGATGAAGTGCTGAAAGGCTGCAGGGGCATTGGTGAGCCCAAAGGGCATCACCAGCCACTCATACGAGCCATAGCGCGTCCGGAAGGCAGTTTTCCATTCATCCCTGGGGGTGATGCGGACAAGGTGGTAGGCATAACAGAGGTCAATTTTGGTGTACACCTTGGTGCAGCTAGGGGAATCAAGGAGGTCGGAGATCAGGGGTAGGGGATAGTGGTCTTTTTTCGTGATTTTGTTTAGTCCTCGGAAATCGACACAGGTGCAGGGATCCATCCTTCTTGCAGACAAAGAGGACAGGAGTGCTGTCAGCAGATTTAGACTGGCAGATGAAGCTGTAGTTGAGGTGTTCATCTATGAATTCCCAGAGGGACTCGAGTTCTGTAGCGGAGACCAGGTAAACAGTCCCAAGAGGAGGGGAAGCACCTTCCTCTAAGTGAATCTTGAGATTGAATTCCCTGTGGGATGCGAGGGTGTCAGCCTTGCACTTACTGAAGACATCAGGGAAATTGTGATAGTCTGGAGGGACGGAGGACAGATCAACTTCTTCGGGAGTTTCGGAAGTGCTGCAGTCATGGGATATGGAACGGAGTTTGGAGTCCTGGGGACAGAGGTGAATGCTGAACTGCTCAAAGCCATTGAGTTTGCATGCGCACACAAAGGCGGCAGCATTGACAAACAAGATGCAAGGAGCTTCATGAGGTGGCTTGTCGGGAGTGTCAGAGCGAAATAGGGGAATGGAGTCCGGAATCTCTGGAGGTGATGTGGGGGTCATTGGCAGGTCTTGGGCCAAAGTTCGGAAAGTAATACTGCCCAGTACCCAGTCAATCGATGGATGGTAGTGGGTGAGCCAGTTGTGTCCTAGAACAAGGGAACAAGAGGACTCCAATGGAGTAACATAAAATGTCTCGGAGGTGACAAAGCCGGAAGGGAAACGAACAGAAAGGAAAGGTCAACAGCACAGGTAATCGTAGAATTGGAAGTACCATAAAAAAGTTTCAATGTAATAGGGGGAACAGAATATGTCGGAAAGTGATGCTTGTTAATGAAAGTAGTATCAATGAAACAATCAGTAGAACCACAATCTAACAAAGCGGGGAAAGTGGAAATTTCAGAAAAGTCAGGAAAAGAAACAAGTGGCATAAGGGCCTTGGGATCATAAAGAGTGGACATGTTGAGATGGGTCTCCATAGGTGCACGGTGGGATTCAACTCCGGTTTGGCTTTCGGAGCAGGGGAGGTTTTTGCTGCGTGGGAAGTGGACTTCTGGCAATCCTTAGCCATATGTCTGGCGGCTCCACAGAACATGCACAGCTTGAGGTTGAAGCAGCATTTGCGTTCCTGGGAGGTGAGGCGTCCGTCCTTCCCGAGTTTTCTGGAGAGGTTGGATGCGGGTTTTGGGGTAGGGGCGGAGGATTTTGCCAACGAGGACATGGAGGGGTTGGACAAAGTGGCGGGTTTTGGAGATGAGGTGGTGGGAGTACTTTTGGATGTGGAGGACTGGTTTCCGGAGGGTCTGATTTGGCGAGCAACTTCAGACTTGCATTCCCAATATCTCCTGTCAATAGTGTGGGAGAGTGTCCGGAGTTCTCCTAGGGAGCGCAGTTTTCCGATGCAGGAAAGCTTGTCCTTGATGTGATCCGGATGTCCATTGTAGAAGTGATGTCAGAGGGCTCCCTTGCCATAACCCTGGACCTGGGAGGCTAGGGGATTGAATTCTACCACGTACTGGTTGATATGCTGGGAGTCTTTCATGCATAGGTGGTTGAGTTGATGTTCTGCATCACCAACAGGGTCATGGGGGCCGAAGTTGGTGTGGAGCTCAAGGACAAATTCCCGATAATCATCTGTCCATCTGGAGGAGGTCAGGCTCAAACTACTTGAGAGCCATACCTTTTAGGTAGGACTGGGCGAAGGTGACCTTTGTGCGGTCAGTCCAGAATGTGCGGGGACGGTCCTGGAAACTCAGCTTGCATTGGACCAGGAAGGCCCGCAGCTTGCAGGGGTCAGTCCCATCAAAGGTGTCAGGTTCCTGCATCTTCGTGTGCGGAGATGAGGAGTTTTCGGATTTGCGGTCATGGCACAATAACTCAGCAAGGGCATGAACTGCGTTTGCAAGCACCATGATGGGGTTAGGTGGGATTGCATTATCCGAGTTGTCGTCAAAGGGGTTGTCATCATTGGATGGGTCGGGGTCATTGTCACCACCATTCCTGTCATCAGAGGGGTCCGGGGCACCCCCAGGGGGGTAACAACCTGTGGGAGTAGGGGTGGAGATGCTTTGAGATGGGGGTCTCGCCTGAGACGCGGAAGTTGATGTACGACAAGCGGAGAAGCTACGGAATTGTTCAGCAACGTTGGGGCCTCAACGCGAGGTCATCAGGGAGTGCAGAGCATCTTCTCGGGCTGCCTCCAACTGAGCTGCATCGATGCTTTGCATACTGCATGTTTGGGCACGAGTCTGAATCGTTCTAGAAATGTGGTAAAGAGGTGATGTTAGCGAACTTGTAGAGGTTTGAGTTCAAATATACTGTCAAGTCCGGGCTCAATCCTGGAATTCCCAGATAGTCCAGAGCACGCGGAATGGTGGAGTTGGTCGGGAATCCCTGAGGGGGGTCGGAGGTGTGAGGAACTTTGGCCTCAGCTTATGTGCTGTGCCCCTGTACGAGTTCTGTTCCTTGATTTCAGAGCAGAGGGTCGGAAGACAATCCTAAGGTCAACTTAAGGACTGAAGGGGTTTCAGAGTGAAGTGGAGACTTTGCAGGAGAGAACGGGATTTAGTTGATATTTGAACTAAGGAAATATCAGAGAGTACAAGCGAATTTATATACTGAAGAGTCCGGAACATATAAAGGTGTTAAAGTATGTCAGACGAATTGGAGTTTCGGGTTTCTGGAACAAAGTAAGGGATGAATTGGAATGGCGTCAGAATGGTGGAATGATGACTGAAGACAATGGCGCAATAATTGCAAAGCAAGGGGGAAGGGAATTATTGATAGGAACTGTAGATGTCAAGAAGTGTCAAAAAAAAGAGACATATGTCAAGAGATAGCCGAGATAGGAATACAAAAGTCCGGGACGGGAATGCGGAAGTCTGGGACAGGAAGTACGGGGTTCGGAATGTCCGATGAAAGAGAAATCTTCTAAGGTAAAGTCCAAGGCTCAGGATTTGGGATTTGATCATAGGGGGCCGGAATTGAGCCGGATCAGTTAGGGAAGTTTTGGGATGTGACAGCCAGCCACTTATAAAGCTGCTATGGCCTTGCCTTATGCTGCCCAGTGGTGGGCTGCTCTTGAGGAGGAGTTCTCTTCTCTTTTGGATTTGGGTGTTGTCACATCCCGAAACTTCTGTAACCCATCCGGCCCAATTCTGAACCCCTATGATCAAATCCTGAATCCCAGGCCTCAGACTTTACCTTAAAAGATTTCTCTTTCATCGGACATTCCAAACCCTGTACTTCCCGTCCTGGACTTTCCGCATTCCCGTCCCGGACTTCTGTATTCCCATCCCAGACTTTCGTATTCCTATCTCGGTTATCTCTTGACATATGTCACTTTCCTTTGACACTTCTTGACATCTACAGTTCCTAGTGATAATTCCCTTTCCTCTTGCCTCGCAATTATTGCACCATTGCCTTCAGTCATTATTCTCCCATTCTGATGCCATTCCGACTCATTCCTTATTTTCTTCCGGAAACCCGAAACTCCGAGTCATCCGACATACTTTAACATCTTTATATCTTCCGGACTCTCCAGTATATAAACCCACGTGTACTCTCTGATATTTCCTTAGTTTGAATATCAACTAAATCCCGTTCTTTCCTGATCCACTCCACTCTGAACCTCCTCAGTCCTTAAGTTGATCTTAGGATTGATCTCCAACCCTCCACTCCAAAATCAAGGAACAGAACTTGTACAGGGGCGCAGCACATAAGCTGAAGCCAAAGTTCCTTACAACTCCGACCCCCCTCAGGGATTCCTGCAAAATCCTGCCTTCTCTGCACTCTGGACTATCCAGGAATCCCGGGAACAAACCTGGACTTGACAGGTGTTTATAAACTTGTACCCCATTCTTCTGTTCCTGCCAGTTGGACCATCATGCAGGGTAAACCAGTGTTCAAGATCAAATGTGACCAGCAAGGCAAACTGGTGCACTTCAAAGTGCATTATGTTTGCAAGGGTTATTCTGCCATTCCAGGTGTTTATTTCAACAAGACCTCTTCACCTACAACACATCTGGAATCATTCTGTGCCCTTGCCCAAATTGGGGCCACCCTTGACTGGGAAATTGAACAACTCGATATCAAGACCACTTGTCTCAATGGTCTGCTGGATAGTGATGATGTGTGTTACATGGAACAACTGGAAGGGTTTGTGGAACGTGGTGATGAGGATCTAGTTTGGCAACTCCAGCAAGGTCTGTATGGAATCAAACAGGCCAGGCGAGTCTGGAACTGCACCCTCCATGAAAAGATGCTCACCTGGAACTTCACATGACTTCAATGTGAGCACTGTATCTACTATCACAAGGATGCCCACGGGACTGCCATTTGCACTATCCAAGTCAATGACTTCTTCAACATTGGAAGTTGGCCCTCTCCCATTTCTGTGACTAACTCCACAACAAATGGCAACTCACTGACCTGGGCAACACCTCCTTCTGTGTTGGTATCACAATTGAACATAATCAGGCAGCCCGCACCATCTCCCTATCCCAGACTGCCTTGATTGACCGCCTCATCACTGAATTTGGCCACAAGGATGCTCACCCTGTGTCTAGCCCCATGGAGACCAACCTCCGCCTGTGTCATGTTGCCCCTGGATCCCTTGAGCCTGAGGTCACCACATGCATGGCTCATACACCTTACTGCCAGCTCATTGTTTCCCTGAACTATATTGCATGCAGTACCCACCCTGATATCTCCTTCGTGCAGCAACAACTCAGCCAGCATCTGGACTCCTATGGTCCTGTGCACTGGGAGGCAGCCAAGCACATCCTCAGGTATCTCAAAGGCACCCGTGATTTCAACCTGACACTGGGTGGCGTACATACCTTGCAACTCTTTGGTTTCACAGATGCCAGCTTTGCTACCTGCCCCAATACGCTCCGCTCTGTCGGTGGCTACTGCTTCTCCCTTGGTTCCAGGATGATCACCTGGAGTGCACGCAGTCAGAAAACTGGTCTTTGACCTCTTGTGAAGCCGAATACATTGCCACCTGTCATGCTACCCAGGAACTCATATGATTGTGCACACTACTCCTTGCCATTGGCTTCCCACAGGCTGTGCCTACACCACTTCTCTGCGACAACCAGGGTAGCATTGCCCTTTCCAATGATCCTTTATTCCACACATATGTTACACTGATGAGGTCATGAGAGCTCAATCAGATAACACCAACAAGTTCTATCAGAAGTCTTTACTGGCAGACTATAGGCCAATCAATGAAGCAAATTCTCAGACCAAGAGATAGCTAGTTAAGTGATGTATTGCATAGATCTAACTTGGGTTGTAACCAAGTAGAGTACAGGTCTTTATACTACAGGGAATGGCGCATGGACCAAGGTATCCAAAGTAGGTATTGTCCAAGAAAGGTAACTTAAGATAAGAGAGATAAATGCCATTGGGTGGAAGGTTATAGAATATGAAAGAAGAAAGATAAGGCCAGGGACTTTGCCTGGAGTCACTGGTTGTACAAAGGGTCAAAAGAGGAAAGAGGTCATGTGATAGAATAGAGTCACATGAGAAGGAAAAGAAAAAGGGCCTAAAACGGTTCTACCGTAACAGTGCATGTCAAACATGTTGACATCAAGTTCCACTATATTCAGGAACACATTGAAGCTAAGCACGCGGAATGGCGGGGTTGGTTGGGAATCCCTGAGGGGGGTTGCAGGGGCAAGGAACTTTGGCTTCAGCTTATGTGCTGTGCACCTGTACAAGTTCTGTTCCTTAATTTCAGGGCAGAGGGTTGGAAGACAATCCTAAGGTCAACTTAAGGACTGAAGTGGTTTTCAGAGTGAAGTGGAGCAGGAGAGAATGGGATTTAGTTGATATTCGAACCAAGGAAATATCAGAGAGCACAAGCAGAGTTATATACTAAAGAGTCCAGAAGATATAAAGGTGTTAAAGTATGTCAGACAAATCGGAATTTCAGGTTTCTGGAAGAAAGTAAGGAATGAATTGGAATGGCGTCAGAATGGTGGAATAATGACTGAGGGCAATGGTGCAATAATTGTGAAGCAGGGGGAAAGGGAATTATCAATAGGAACTGTAGATGTCAAAGGAAAGTGACATATGTCAAGAGATAGCCGAGATAGGAATATGAAAGTCCGGGATGGGAATGTGAAAGTCCGGGACGGGAAATACAGGGTTCGGAATGTCCAATGAAAGAGAAATCTTCTAAGGTAAAGTCCAAGGCTCGGGATTTGGGATTTGATCATAGGAGGCCAGAATTGGGCCAGATGGGTTAGGAAAGTTTCGGGATGTGACACCCCCACTCCGCTGCCAGGCAAAACTGCTCGGAGTCTTGGTATCCGCTCGGAATCAATCCGGAATTTGTGCAGACGTGTGGACCCTTATTGTATTCCATCATCCTTTGCTTGTCATCATTCCCAAGCCTCCAGGGATGCTCCATCACTTCCTTACATTGCTTAATCCCAAATTGCTCTTGTTGTTCCTATTCCCTAATTATCATTAGCAAGCGCTTCTCCGCCCACTCTGTTATATATACTTAGTTTTTACTTCGGATTCCTCAGTTGTTCTTTGCCCCTCTTTGGCAGTGGCTAAGATGAGTTTACTTATACCTATTTGCTACTCCTAGCTAATCCCTAGTAGTCTGGGCAATCACTGCCCTCTTATAGGTGAATATAGTCGTTCTTTGCCCCTCTTTGGCAGTGGCTGAGTCTGGGCAATCACTGCCCTCTTATAGTTTTTGTCATAGATGAGAGTGGTTGAGACAAAAGAAAGATAATCAAGTTCTAATGTTAGTGACATCCTACAGAAGGAACTAGGCATAAGGCATGTGTGTAGCATGAGGCATGATGACATTGGTCTGGGCATAGGTGGTCATGTTGATCAGTCACGTGACTCAAATTAGATCAAAAGGCAGTGTCTGATAAGATAAGATATATGGAAAATGACTATTTGTAACAGGCCCCCCTGCATGTCATCAATGATTCTAAGTATATACAAGTGGGCCCACACAAATGTTGCTGTATTTAGCTATGACATCTAGGCAGGCCCCCCTGTCTTTTGTAGACAATTCTAAGTATATTGGCCCTGCTCAAATGTTGCCTATTGTCACATCCCGAAACTTCCCTAACCCATCCGGCCCAATTCCAACCCCCTATGATCAAATCCCAAATCCTGAGCCTCGGACTTTACCTTAGAAGATTTCTCTTTCATTGGACATTCTGAACCCCGTACTTCCTGTCCCAGACTTTCACATTCCCGTCCCAGACTTTCCGCATTCCCATCCTGGACTTTTGCATTCCCATCCCGGACTTTCGTATTCCTATCTTGGCTATCTCTTGACATATGTCTCTTTCCTTTGACACTTCTTGACATCTACAGTTCCTATCGATAATTCCCTTGCTTTGCAATTATTGTGCCATTGTCTTCAGTCATCATTCCATCATTCTGACGCCATTCCAATTCATCCCTTACTTTGTTCCAGAAACCAGAAACTCCAATTTGTCCAACATACTTTAACATCTTTATATCTTCTGGACTCTTCAGTATATAAACCCGCTTGTACTCTCTGATATTTCCTTAGTTTGAATATCAACAAAATCCCGTTCTCTCCTGATCTGCTTCACTCTGAACCCCCTCAGTCCTTGAGTTGACCTTAGGATTGACCTCTGACCCTCTGCTCTGAAATCAAGGAACAGAACTCGTACAGGGGCACAGCACATAAGCTGAAGCCGAAGTTCCTTGCACCTCTGACCCCCCTCAGGGATTCCCGACCAACTCCGCCACTCTGCACGCTCTGGACTATCCGGGAATTCTGGGATTGAACCTGGACTTGACACCTATGGTCTCTCCATCTATATCCTGCCACATTGTGTAAAATGGGGTGGGCCTGTCCATATGTGTAGCAACTTCCTTATCATAGCATGTTTATGTTTGGCTTGTATCATTCCCAGGCTGACCCATGCTTTCCCCACCACAGAATATACATATCACAGGCCCATCATGGGCCCTCTGTGTGCATTGTAAAATTGTCAGGGTGGGCCAGCCATCTCTCTTGGGAAAATATGACTACATGGGCTCCTTGTGATACCACAGAGTGATCTTCTCTCAAAGCACAGCTGGCATATGTAGGTCCAGGGATTGGGAGTATAGTACAGCATACTATACATGCAGCCTCAATCACATGACATTGTCACAATTTGTACATGTTATCACAACCAAAAAATCAATCCAGTCTTGTGTCTGTCTGTCCAAATCAATATGCAAATAGGGTAGTTCAAAGTAGAAAATAGCCATTGTTTTGACACCATTTTGGAGGTTGTTTTGAAAGTGGTTTTGACAGTCAGAAAACAGTGACAACAGTTTTGAGCTTTGATATCCCCTGTTTTGGGTGTTTTGGACTTGGTTTTCATGTGTCACCTGATTGGAGTTTCGAACTATGATGTATGCAATAATCTATATTGTACTATGGTACACATGCAGTCTGGAACGACCGCTTTGTGCTGCTCGAAGGGGTTGGAGAGAACTCCTGTCCTGCTTGGCATCATGGGTGGGCAATGGTGGACAGAAGCTTAATGTGTGACTGTGTCACATCCGAAAACTTTCCCTACCCATATGACACACTTCCAGCCCCTTATGATCAAACCCTAAACCCTGAACCCTGGACTTTACCTTAGCAGATTTTCACCTTAACCTGATATCCCAAATCCCGTATTTCCCGTCCTGGACTTTTGTATTCCTGTCCCAGACTTTCATACTCCTATCTTGGCTATCTCTTGACATATGTTCCTTTCCTTTGACATCCCTTGACACTTGCAGTTCCTATCAATAACTTCCTTCCCCCTGCTTCACAATTATTGTGCCATCGTCCTTAGTTATCATTCCATCATTCTGATTTACCCTTACTATACTCTGTAAACCCAAAACCCCAATTCGCCTGATATACTTTAACAATTTTATATCTTCTGGACTCTTCAGTATATAAACCTGCCTGTACTCTGTGATGTTTCCTTAATTTGAATATTGACTAAATCCTGTTCTATCCTCTGAAGTCTTTGCTTCACTCTGAACCTCTCTCAGTCCTTAAGTTGAACTTAGGATTGTCTTCTGAACCTCTACCTCAAAATTAAGGGACAGAACTTATACAGGGGCACAGCACATAAGCTGAAGCCAAAGTCCCTTGCCCCACCAACCCCCCCTCAGGGATTCCCGACTCCTTATACCTTTCCCTGCACTCAAGACTCCAGGAATTCTGGGATTGAACCTGGACTTGACAGACTGAAAGTCTAACTATTTAATGAATGTTCAGGTATGTAAATCCATCAACATAGATATTTCAACTGAATCTTTTAAGATTGTGTCAACCCCTGACCTTTGAATCATTGACTACTCTGTTGGGCTCCCTAAAAGCCAGCATGACTCAACCACCTTTGCAGAAACACATATTTCACAGAAGCATGACACTTTGCTTGCTGCAGATGAGTGGATCTTTGCTGATACTGCATACCCCCTCAACAATTGGTGTCAAACACCATACAAAAAGTAACCTTTAAGTCTCTTATTCAGTGTTGATTGTTAGTCATAATTATGGTAGACCTGAGAAGGATACAGACAAAAATAAAACATACAACTACTATATCTCTGAGGTTCACATCCACTCAGAACATGCATTGGATATATCCCTGTCTCTGGATTATTACATGCATCCACCTACATGCATTTGCAATGGGCCATCAAAAGGGGATCAACATTTCCAAGGATAAATTTTATTGCAAGGGGCTATAAATTATGGCAGAGGAACAAGTACATAATGCTGAATTACTTGCAATCCAGGAGCAGCAGGCTGCTGCAGAAGAGATGGTAAGGGCCAAAGGGAGAAATGTGGAAGAATCATGAGGAAGAATAAAACAGGAGGAGCTGAAGTTAAGTTTGTTTAGATATTTGTATAATCAGTAAAATCACAGAAAGAGCGAAGGAAAGTTTCACAGTCACAATTACCCCTGAAGCTGAGGATCAATGAAAGCAGAATGCCCAGAACAAAGATGTGCCAATTCAATCTGTTGCTCCATCATTAGAAGCTCATGTGCCCATTGCATGGCAGCCTGCTCCTTCTGAGACTTGATGTGCATGCCCTCCACTATCACTGCAGTATCATGTGCATCCTTGTGTTTGATCTGCTCACAAGTAGTACACTCCCTGGAATTAGTCTCATTCATCACAAGACAAGCCTCACACTCAGCACCAGCAACCTCCTTGACCAAATCTTGTGGAGTCTTCCATTTCTTGGCAGACCGAGAGCCTACTGGAGACTCTGCCACACATTTCAAGGGGATAGCTAACTTGAGCTTCAGCAAGGTAAAATTGTCATCATCTTCATCATCCAACTTCTCCCCTGGCAGGTTACCACATGGTGACAGTGACCCAAGAGGGGCATCTTCATTGATGATCAATGTCGGCATATGGCATGCAAGGTTGTCCTCCTAGTGTCAATATATCATGCAGGGAAGCAGACACCATCAAGAAGCCACACACACCTCATCATCATTTTTTAACCCAAGGACAGTCAAGTCAAGCACAGACTGACTGTTCGAAACTGCCTTGCAACTGGAAATAGGGCTGCCGCCCATCAGTGCACTCATTCAAAGGTACCACAGGAATTTCTTGTCTATAACCTCTGAATATTGCATAGGTTAGTAGCGTATTGTGTCCCAAGCACAGACATGTTGTACCATATACATTTGCAGCATCACTTCCTTCATAGAGTTCATCCAAACAACCTGTCATCACAAGGCCATAACCAATTTCACCAAGCTTGTTATGATTTTCCATAAATGTGGACTTAAGGCTGGAGCATACATGAGTATGGATACAAGGACATCAATTATATTTAAATAAAAACCTATTAATGTGAATAGTCTTCAGCACAGGAAGGTTGCCCTTTGTAAACTTGAAGTCCATAGCATGCCCAAGGAAAAAGGCTTCTGCAATGTCTTCGCAGTGTTGAATGAAGCTCTTGCCCTTGCCAGTTGGTGTCAGGCCAGTTACTGCACCCTTGTTGAACCCCAGAGCACCTTTCCAGGTGACAGAATCTTCAATAAGAGTTAGGAGGACATCCATCAGTGGAAAGTTGTCTGGTTTAGCCCAGCTGCATGGAAAGTGAGCAGCAGGTAAAGATTTCTGGTTGCTGGACTCATTGGATGACAGGATGTGCTTTCTTGGTGTCCTTGTCTGCCCTGGAGTTCTCCTTATTGGCTTGTGTGGCTTTTTTGGAGGTGGGCTTCAATGCCAACACCAATGAGGACTTCTTCAAAGTATGGGATGTGTCAAGTCCAGGTTCAATCCTGGAATTCCTGAAAGGTCCTAAGGCTGGGGAAAGGCATAAGGGGTCGGAAATTGTAAGGGAGGTCAGAGGGGGAAAGGACTTTGGCTTCAGCTTATGTGCTGCATCCCTGTATGAGTCCTGTCCCTTAATTTCAAGACAAAGGTTCAGAAGACAATTTTAAGTTCAACTGAAGGACTGAGAGGGGTTTCAGAGTGAAGTGAAGACTTCAAAGGATAGAATGGAATTTAGTTGATATTCAAACTAAGGAAATATCACAAGAGTACAAACGGGTTTACTGAAGAGTCTGGAAGATATAACTGTTCAGGTGTCGGATGAGTCAGGGGTTTGTGTTTCCAGAGTATAGTAAGGGATGAATCAGAATGGTGTCAGAATGATGGGATGATAACTAAGGACGGTGGTGTGATAATTGTGAAGCAAGGGGGGGAGGGAATTATTGATAGGAACTATAAGTGTCAAGGGATGTCAAGAGATCTCCTCAACAGCTCACCGGAATTGAATGGAAACTAGACAGCCAGACTCCGATAAGGCCAAGGAATCAATTCCACAATGACCAAGTGATCAAAAAAAAATTCTCAAAATATGATAACTACAAAATCCCAAGGGCTGAAATGCCGATCTTGGAAAAAAACTTGTTCTTTGCCAACTGGTCCACACAGGATGTATTGTCTGCACTCATTTGAGTAGAATGGTACCATTTGCATCAAATTCCAGTGAGGCATCGAGCAGATGAAGTCGAGGGGAGATGAGGTCTTTTTGGGTGTAAGAAGTCACGTGGCCAACTTGCCTGAAAAAGACAACAAGCCCCCGAAAACATTGAAATCGAAATCTCCAGTGTTAAGAATACGAATAAGGATCTTTATCTAATTTATCTAAACACTCTGAACAACTGCACTGAGTAGTCTATTATCGCAATTCTCGGTCCTGTTTTGAAGGGCAATGCATACAGCTATTGTGTCGAAGATAAGGAAGTGTGAAATTCGGCACACACAGACCTGATACAGATGGCCTTCTTCGTTGGGTCGTGTCGCTGTGCTGAACGTCAAACTATGTACTAGCGGCTCCCAGCTCGCTATCGACTCTTTCCTCCAGCCAAGCCACGAACTCCTTGTCCCAAGTGACAATCGGAACTTTGATTTGTAAAAAGCTGGTCCCCATCTGTCTGGTCTTCCATGCGCGATACTCCATAAAGGTACCTTTGCGGACAACGCGAACGGTAGGTGGTCCCACTCGGCCGCATTCAAGGTCCTTAAAGTAATTCAAGTTAGCAGTGCACAAGTAAGCTCTGATTATCTCGGGTGCCAAACACGCGTCAGGTCCTTAGAGCCGACAGAATTAACATTGGAACTGCGGGAAGAGAATGGATGTCATTACCAAGATCGTCTTGGATTTCGATGAAGAAACCGTGGCCGACATCAGGTTTCCGGAAATCGGCAGTGGCAGTGAACTCTACAATCGGTCCCGTGTATGTTTGTGCAGCACCTATGGCGTCGATGACATCCTTCTCCGGAATGACTGTGTGTTGCAAACGGAAATCTCCGCTATGGGTGAAGATCAGTCATTTGTCCATATTGCCTTGGAAGCTGGTGTAGCTAGCAAACCTTACTCGACCTGCGAAACGGATGACGGGTTGCCCATCTCTCGGATCGAATCCAACGACGGTTACGATATCCCCCACAGCATACCTCCACAAACCATCGTGGGTTGTGAGGAAGACCTCGTACGATTCTCCTGCAACCACTTCCCACTATTTCGAAGATGAGCCAGCGAAAATGCATTTTGAAGGAATACTTACAAGGCCTTTCAGCAGGGACGGTTCTCTATCTTGACCCAAAGGGAGGAACTCGACGAAGTCGTCCGCCTCACTAATTCTGTATAGTTCCCCGTTCAAACTATGGTACGGGAGTGCATAGTATGATTCTGTGGACGTAATGCCCATGCTATGTATTTCGATGTCTGGACCGACATAGTGACGTATCTGAGCAAGAGAATTGAGGCCACGCTGAGAAACAAGTGCAAGGACATACCTCCGGAATAATTGTCGCATAAGCTCCACTTGTTGTCGCCACGATCACGCGGAGATTTGGCCAAAGTCTCTTCAGCCAACCTGGGGAAACAGTGTCTCGTCCGACAGCTCTTAGCTCACCAGCACGCTGGGGGTTCGGTGAGAAGTTAGCCTGGAGAGTTACACTTGAGCCCCCAGAACAATAGCAAAAACTAGCATCTTCTTGTAAATACCTGAAGGTGCCCCTTGAGGTCGTCCAATCCTTCAAGGTCAGGAATCACCCCATCTTCAATGGAATGGATCAGAAGATCCCAACATTCCTCCATGATGCGATAGAAGTCCCTAAGAACAGTCGCAAAAACGCAACTGATGTGAGCCAACTGACGGTCGGCAAGTGCAAACAAGACGCTGAGAATCATGAACGTCTTGAAGTTCGGTATGAAGGCGACAGCAAAGGGACTAGTCACATCCGGAGCTGAGAAATAATGTGTTCAATCTCACAGTCTGTGTCATGTGAATATGTATACCTTTGAGTGAAAGTAGAGAACTGTCGCTCAAGACGTCTCGCCCAGTATGAGCGCGAGTGGTGCCTGTGGAAACAGTGCAGACTGGGATGCGAATGACAGGTTCTCCATTCGCACCCGTGAGCGTCAAAACTTTCTTGCTCAACAATGAGCTGATGACGCAAATTGTTCCATCGGTAGTCTTTGGTCGGACTGTTTCCACAACAGTGCAACAGGTCCGATTCCCGTTGGGATGGGCTCCGTATTTCGCAAACCACTTTGGCAAGCCACCAGATGTTCCCGAAGAATGGGCGATGAAGGCAGGGAGACCGGGGGCAAACAGGTTCATCGCCTTTGAGACTGGTACACCATCAGGTTCGATAAATTCTTGGAATCGAAGGATAAACGGCCGATACTCTTCGTATGTCATTACAGGAACCTCGCAACGGTAGAGTCCATACGGAAAGTCATCCGTCAACGAGGTTCCCGTGCCCTCTCTGACCAGAGCTTCACGGAAAGCCTTAAGGTGAGGGGCCTCTTGAAAGAAAGTCGTAATGGAGTTTGCCTTGAGGATGTCTAAGAAGGATTGCAAAGATCGCCCTTTGACCGAAGCTACAAACTCGGGCAGAAGGACTGGATCGGGAACTGACAGTGAGGAAGGAGATAGCTCGATGGTCATTTTCAACTGGGGTGACGAGCGGGAACGATGGTGTGTAAACCTTGTGGGCAACGGAGGTTTGGACACATACCTGTGTCGAGCATCGTGTTTATTAGATGTGCTGCGAGGTCTGAGACTCTGCAGTGGTCGAGAATAGGTATGCCTAAAGTGGCAGCATTCCTTCGGCTAGTTTTTTGGAAGGCAAACCTCGGATTAATATTAGTAGTGAATCATTCTCTTCGTGTGGCTTTGCGTATCTACAGAGATGTCGCATCCAGAGAACTTGCGGATCGGCGGGCCGATCTGGATTCTGCGTCAGCTTACGCGCGGTAGACGAACATTTCATTTCTTATTGGTGGAGATACCATTAGGTGTGCGCAAGTCAAGAGCTGTCAGACCCTGTGTACGTGAGTGCCAAACAGTGCTAGCCGACCGGCGAGAACTTCCATGTGTACGGTGGGTGAGAAGGATCAGGTTGCCATTTCAAGCTTTGCAGTTTTACAGTAAGCTTGATTTGGGATTACTTATATCAGGGTTTGCCCCACCAATTCAATTTAGTTAGCAAATTACCATTGCTGGGCTGGTTTTTGATAATTGGTCAAATATATATATGTGCACCTCTCACTTACTGTCATCTCATCCAAACCCCCAACTTCTGCCATCTATATCTACTCAACAACTGCTCAGAATTCATTGGTGACAGTATTGCTTGACTTAGATGGAGCAGATGATCACTTTCCTTGTTGACTGATAGCAAAGAAATTAATTCCTGTAAATCCAAATTTTCAGGGGCTCCAGAATGCAACTGAGTTGGGCTGCCAAAATTCAGTTCAGAACCCAAGGTTCGAACCTGAACCTTTGAAGTTTAAACTGAACCTATATGTTTGTGTTCAGTATAGCTTCAGATTCAGGATATGCATAGTAGGTCCAAGTTCAGGTTCAGGGCATAGCAAAAAAAATTTGTTGAGCACAGCGCTGTATAGCCGCAGTGTGTCACATCTTACTACACGTATGTAATGTATATAAGTAGTTAGACAGTCACATTTATTGTAGTATATAAACCCAGCACTGTAATAGCACTCAATAGATCCTTTCTTACTCTCAAACTATATCTTCTATAAGAACCCAAGCTCTATAAGCTCAGGTGAGTATAAGGAGTTTTTCTCTCCACATTTACATGCCTGGATCAATAGGGTATGAGCCCTAGTGAACTACCTCTCTGCACTTTAACCAGCTGCATTGAGTGTACTCCCGGCTCACCTTGAGTGTCACCTTCAATGGCTGACACTGAGCTGAGGATGAGCACAGTAACATGCCACTTGAGCCTAAGGCTGTCTGTCACATCCCGAAACTTCCCTAACCCATGCGGCCCAATTCCAAACCCCTATGATCAAATCCCAAATCCCAAGCCTTGGACTTTACCTTAGAAGATTTCTCTTTCATTGGACATTCCAAACCCTGTACTTCCCGTCCCAGACTTTCCGCATTCCGGTCCCAGACTTTCACATTCCTATCTCGGCTATCTCTTGACATATGTCACTTTCCTTTGACACTTCTTGACATTTACAGTTCCTATCAATAATTCCCTTTCCCCCTTGCTTCGCAATTATTGCACCATTACCTTCAGTCATTATTCTCCCATTCTGACGCCATTCTGACTCATTCCTTACTTTCTTCCAGAAACCCGAAACTCTGATTCATCCGACATACTTTAACATCTTTATATCTTCCGGACTCTTCAGTATATAAACCCACTTGTACTCTACAATATTTCCTTAGTTCGAATATCAACTAAATCCCATTCTTTCCTGATCCACTTCACTCTGAACCTCCTCAGTCCTTAAGTTAACCTTAGGATTGATCTCCGACCCTCCGCTTTGACATCAAGGAACAGAACTCGTACAGGGGCACAGCACATAAGCTGAAGCTGAAGTTCCTTACACCTCCGACCCCCCTCAGAGATTCCTGCCAAACTCCGCCCTTCTGCGCACTCTGGACTATCCGGGAATTCTGGGATTGAACCCGGACTTGACACTATCTGTGAAAGCGCCCTAAGGGCTGCTGACCTTGTTGCATAGTGAAATGCTGATGGTTTGTTTTCAGATAACTACCTATGGCCTCCCTCCTCACCAACCTTGTTCCCATGTTCACCAGTGCCAACTGGCTTGTCTGGTATCCTCAGATGGAATCATTCCTCATGGCCTAGGCCCTTTACTACATTATTACAGATGTGTGCCCTTGTCCTACCAATGACAATGCCAGCAACATCTCCGAATGGAATCACCACTACACTCAGTCCATTGGTAAGCTTTGTCTCTGCCTTGCACCTAACATTCTGGCAAAAGTCCTCCCAAAGACTGCTGCTGCCAGCATCTGGAACACTCTCAAAAACAAGTATGGTAAACACAGCATTTCCACAACCTACACAGAATTCAAGGTGATGCTGGATACTCCCATTCCATTGCATGAATATCCTGAAACTTCCCTACCCACATGACACACTTCCAGCCCCTTATAATCAAACCCTGAACCCCAAGCCCTGGACTTTACCTTGGAAGATTTTCTCCTTCATCTGATATCCTGAATCCCATATTTCCCATCCCAGACTTTTACATTCCCGTCCCGGGCTTTCATACTCCTATCTTGACTATCTCTTGACATATGTTCCTTTCCTTTGACATCCCTTGACATTTACAGTTCCTATTGATAATTCACTTTCCCCCTGCTTCACAATTATTGTGCCATCATCCTCAGTTATTATTCCATCATTCTGACACCATTCCAATTCATCCTCTTACTATACTCCAGAAACCCGAAACCCTGATTTTTCCGATATACTTTAACAGTTTTATATCTTCCGGACTCTTCAGTATATAAACCCGCCTTTACTCTGTAATATTCCCTTAGTTCAAATATTGACTAAATCCTGTTCTATCCTCTGAAGTCTCTGCATCACTCTGAAACCGCTCTCAGTCCTTAAGTTGAACTTAGGATTGTCTTCTGAACCTCTGCCTCAAAATTCAGGGACAGAATTCATACAGGGGCACAACACATAAGCTGAAGCCAAAGTCCCTTGCCCCTCTGACCCCCCTCAGGGATTCCCAACCCCTTCGCCTTTCCCCACACTCCAGACTCTCCAGGGATTCTGGGATTGAACCTGGACTTTGACAGTCACAATTTCTGCATGTGTGAAATGTAAAGGAAAAGCACCTGAGAACAACATAGCCCCTAAATGCTTGACTCAGAGGCATCAATACACTTCACAATGAACAAGAACAACACTCAATATGAATCATTTGACAAAATACAGTGAACTCTGGAACATCGGAATCTGTGCCTCTGCATTGTTCTGAAATGCCGGAATTCCTACCCCCGCTCCACTGCCAGGTGGAACTGCTTGGAGTCTTGGTATCCACTTGGAATCAATCCAGAATTTGTGTACAGAAAAGGCACCGTCATATGACACTGTGCAGATGAACATAGACTCGCCACAAAAGTGAGGCTGCATCCAGTCTGCTACATTCCAGATCTCAACACACACCTACTTTCTATGGGCATATTCCTAAGAGAAAACTATACTGTGCACCATGACTCACAGCACATTACTATCCTTAATCCATCAGGAAAGCCCTACCTGACATTCTACCCCAGATTTCCTGGAGATACAATCTTTCAAATACAGTCACTCCCTATTGGTGACACACTAAAGAAAAATGCATATGTTATTGACTATGACATCATGCACCACCATTTTGCACACCCATCCAAGGATGTACTGCTGCATGTGTGGAAACACACAGGGAATTTCCCCACTATCAACTTCCCTAAGGAAATACTGATATGTTTGGGCTGTGCTCTTGGCAAAATGCCCAATCAAGCCTTTCCCCACAATGAGCAGCATGCTACATGCCCCTTTGAGCTGATTCATTCAGACCTCAAATCTTTCCCTGTGGATTCATACCACAAATACCGATATCTCATTGTTTTCTTCAATGATTTTACATCTTTGTGTGGATTACTGCTTTGCGCACCAAAAATGCAGCATTGACAGCCACAAAACAATTCTTAAAACTTGTGAGCACCCAATATGAAGCCCAAGTCAAAGGATGGATGTCAGATGCAGGGGGAGAATATAAGTCTGACACTTTTGATTCCATGCTCAAAAATGAAGGAATCTGTATCTACCAAAGCGCCCTGCATACTCCAATGCAGAATGGCCACACTGAGCATTTTATGCACACTCTCATAGATAAGGCAGAGGTCATGCGCCATGAGGCCTGCATACCTCCATCCTGGTGGGAATCCACCACCCAACATGCGACCCATGTATATAACAGGTCACCCATGCACTGCCTCAACTGGCACACACCTTTTGAGCTCCTGAACAGGAAACAACCCAACATCAACATCAGTCACCTTTGTGTCTTCAGATGTGAAGCTTATGTCCATCTTTCACCAGATGTGCATGCCAATAAAATGGCTATCAAACCAGAAAAAATGACTTACCTAGGAGTTGCTCCAGGAAATGAGCACAACTTTCTATTCATGCACTCTCCAACCAATGTGCTATTTACTTCAGCACATGCTCTCTTCAATGAGCACAAGTTCCCGTAGTGTTTATCCATAAGAACAGACCTGCAACTGAACAACAACTGCGTCAAGTGCCACCTTTGGCTGCAGATGACAACAATCTCAATAACAACATCAATGACATTGTCAAATCTTATCATCACAACAAGGGCAAAGGGAAAGAATGCCAAGTTCCAGCACCTTCAAAAACACCTCCACATGCCCCTTCCCCTATTCCTGAACAACCACAGACCCCTATTACAGAAAACTGTTCCCCTGTTCCTCCTCCACCTCCTTGCTGCGCTCCTACACATTATGGCAATATCTATGGAGAGAAACAATACCTCATTGAACAATTCAAGGAAATCAAGAATACTTGTACATGGTGACATATCATTGGCAAACCCAGTGGCAGCTCTCAGCGCCAAGAAGCTTGTGATCAACATTTTGACCCATCTACTCTGTCCTCACCTACCAGTGAAGAAGATGTTGAGAGGTTATGTCATGAAGGGGGAGCAAATCTAACGAAATTTCTGCTCATGAAAGCTCTTCTAAACTCTCCTGGCACTGACAAGCAGCCTAGAGAATGGTCATTCCATGACATTGATTGTCTACCAAAGGCAGATCAGTCCCAATGGAAGGCAGCTTGTTGAGATGAACTCAACGTACTCAAAAAGTGCCAAGTATATGACCTTGTTCACTGCCCTCACCATCAGAAAGTCATCAAAACTGATGGTCAAAAGAAAGCCAGGCTTCTTCCAAGTTGAAGGTTTAGACTTCCACCAGATCTTCTCACCAGTTTTGTGCTTAATGCTTGCACTAGCAGCACTAGAGAACTGGTATATCTCTGGCCTCGATGTCCATAGCACCTACCTATATGGCAAGCTAAATGAAGAGATCTACATGGAACAGCCAGAAGGTTTTGCTGAGAAAGGGAAAGAGCACAAAGTACTTCACCTCAAATGCCCCCTATATGGCTTGAAACAGGCTGGGTTAGCCTGGTGGCAAACCCTTTATGAATCCATGATAGAATTAGGCTTTGAAAGACTCAAGTCTGATTCCAGGATTTTCCTCTACAAGAGAAAAGGCTCCAATGTTGTAGTAGCCATCATCTATGTAAATGACACTCTCTTCTGTGGTCCTAACAAGACTATAGTTGATGAGATCAAATCCCTATTCATGAAAAAATGTGATTGTAGAGACCTTGGTATCCCCAAAGAGTTCCTATGTATGCGCATTCAGCGCAAAGGCCACAACATACATATAGACCAATGTGCCTATTTCAAAACCGTTCTTGGACAATGTGGCATGCAGAATGCCAAATCTGCACCAACACCATTGCCCCAGGGCTATTGCACCTTGCCAAACAATCAGCCTGCAGATTTTAACTTGTGCAGTCATTTCCAAATGGTCATAGGGTCTTTACTCTATATAATGTTAGGCACTTGTCCTGACATCACTTATGCTGTTACCGCACTATCTAGGCATGCAGCAAACCCCTCAAAAGACCACCTCAACAAAGCGCTGTATATTTGTTGCTACCTTCTTGAACCAAGAATTACTCTCTTGTGTTCAAAGGTGAATCTGGTCTAGAATTAACAGCTTGCACGGACTCAGACTGGGCATCTGATCCCACTTCCCGCCGATTGCAAACAGGATACTTCCTGAAACTTGCTGATGGCATATTCAGTTGGGCTTCCCATGCTCAAAAGACTGTGGCTCTTTCCTCTACCAAGGCTGAATACATGGCACTCAGTGATTGTGTCACATCCCAAAACTTTCCCAAGCCATCTGGCCCAATTCTGGCCCCCTATGATCAAATCCCAAATCCCGAGCCTCAGACTTTACCTTGGAAGATTTCTCCATCATCGGACATTCTGAACCCCGTATTTCCCATCCCGGACTTTCACATTCCTGTCCCGGACTTTCATATTCCTATCTTGGCTATCTCTTGACATATGTTTCTTTCCTTTGACATTCCTTGACATCCACAGTTCCTATCAATAATTCCCTTTCCCCCTGCTTCACAATTATTGTACCATTGCCCTCAGTTATTATTCCACCATTCTGACACCATTCCAATTCATCCCTTACTTTGTTCCGGAAACCCAAAAGCCTGATTTGTCTGACATACTTTAACAGCTTTATATCTTCTGGACTCTCCAGTATATAAACCCACTTGTACTCTCTGATATTTCTTTAGTTTGAATATCAACTAAACCCCATTCTATCCTATGAAGTCTCCACTTCACTCTGAAATCCCCTTCAGTCCTTAAGTTGACCTTAGGATTGTCTTCCGACCCTCTGCCTTGAAATTAAGGAACAGAACTCATACAGGGGCACAGCACATAAGCTGAAGCCAAAGTTCCTTACCCCTCCGACCCCCCTCAGGGATTCCTGATTGACTCCGCCATTCCGCGCACTCCGGACTATCTGGGAATTCCAGGATTGAACCTGGACTTGACAGATTGTAGCCGCCAGGTAGTTTGGATATGCTCTCTATTAGGGAAACTTAACTACCACCTCAAGCCTGTCCCCATCTGTGGTGATAATCAAGGGTCCATTTTTATGGCAACAAACCCTATCACCAAAAAGTGCTCCAAGCAAATCAACATTCACTACCACTATGTATGTGAAGTTATCTCCCAGAAGAAGGTTGAGATTTACTTTATCAATGGAGCACCTAACCCTGCAGATATGTTCACAAAGAACCTTGGACATGTCAAGTTTGAACAGTTCAGAGCCCAACTAGGCCTTGAATTTTATTAGCATATACTGGCAGCTCAAAGGCACCGTATAATCACACTTGTGCACCTATGTGATGCTTAGCAAGGGGGAGCATTGAACACAGCACTGTAATAGCTGCAGTGTGTCACATCTTACTACATGTATGTAATGTATGTAAGTAGTTAGTTACAAAATACAGTGAACTCTGGAACTGGAACAACAAACCCTGCATTTCTGGAACATCGGAATCTGCGTTTCCGCATGTCCGGAATGCCGGAATGCCTACCTCCACTCCACTGCCAGGCGGAACCTCTTGGAACCTCAGAATCTCGGAATCCACTTGGAATCGATCCAGAATTCATGTAGACGTGCAAACCCTTATTGTATTACATCATCCTTTACTTGTCATCATTCCTGAGCCTCCAGGGACACTTCATCACTTCCTTACATTGCTTAATTCCAAATTCCTCTTGTTCCTGTTCCTATTCCCTGATTATCATTAGCGAGCGCTTCTCCGCCCACCCTGTTATACATATATACTTAGTTTTTACTTTGGATTCCTCAGTCGTTCTTTGCCCCCTCTTTGGCAGCAGCTGAGGTGAGTTTACTTATACCTATTTGCTACTCCTAGCTAATCCCTAGTAGTCTGGGCAATCACTGCCCTCTTATAGTATTTGTCAGTTAGACAGTCACATCATTTGACATGTCACATTTATTGTAGTATATAAATCCAGTGCTGTAATAGTGCTCAATAGATCCTTTCTTACTCTCAAACTATATCTTCTACAATAACCCAAGCTCTATATGCTCAGGTGAGTATAAGGAGTTTCCCTCTCCACATTCACATGCCTGGATCAATATTTTTAAGAACAAATTTGAACTTACCAGAACCAACTATTGGTGAAATTGAATAACCCCACCAATACTGGAATAAGCAACATGTAGACTGATCAAAGCACACTCAATCCAGATGACACACTCAAGGATGCCTCTGACATCCAATGGTGTGACTTACAGACAAATAAATATCTCATTGCCACAGTAAGTGTCTTCACATCACTAACATCACTCTTAAGAACTCTTCTCAAGCTTTTACACCCATTAGAATGCCCCACAACACTGGCAGCATGCAAGGTTTCAGGGGTCTGTCAGTGAAAACTTCCATGGAAGCTCACCACTGATGACAATGCTGCCACAAGCACTGCCATGAAGTGGAAGTGTACTAGTGATGTGAGGGGCAAGCAACACCAGCCATCAAGGACTGTAAATCACCCCAACATTCCTGTCTCTCATTCTGATGACAAGCAAGGTAAATTTATCAGTATTATTACGAACTACTAAAAAACTTGTTATTCTACTCCAGTTCCTGAACAGCCCAGCCCAACCCAGTCACAGGGTGATGGGGACAAGCCAAAACTCACCAATGGGGAAGCATCAATGAATGAGGCCAAGCCAGCCCTGACAACACTTCTTGAGGAGGATGTTAAAGTCTGAGCTCAATCCTAGGATTCCCAAATATGCCAAAGGTCAGGGGTGTAGGGTGGAAAGGCATAAGTGGTTGGGAACTCCACAAAGGGCAGAGGGGGAAGGGACTTTGGCCTCAGCTTATGTGCTGTGCCCCTGTACAAACCCTGTCCCTTGAATTTGAGACAGAGGTTCAGAGATTAGCTTTAAGTTCAACTTAAGGACCTTTAGAAGAGAAGTCAGAGTGAAGCTAGGGCTTTAAGGACAGAACAGTTTTAGTCAATATGCAAACTAAGGAAATATCACAGAGTACAAATGGATTTATATACCAAGGAGCCCAGAGGAAATGAATGTGTTAAAGTATTGGGTGTATCAGGGATTTGGGCGTTTGGGGGAAGGGTGAGGGAATGATTGGGATGGTGTCAAAATGATGAAAGGATAACTAAGAAACAATGGTGCAATAATTGCAAAACAGGGGAAGGGGGTTACTGATAGGAACTATAGATGTCAACAGATGTCAAAGGTGTCATATCCCATGCCATGCAAGTCAACTCTGCTTCTCCAGAACCCAACTCCAGACCAAGTCTGCATCTCCATTTCTGCATCTCTGCTTCTCCACTAATCTTTAACACTTTCACCCCTGTGCCTGTTCCTCATACACTTTTGACAGATGTTTGACATGCATAATATCTCCACCTTCTGATACCTCCTGTTCTAACTTCCTTTGACACTTCTGACTCACATTCTGCTTGACTCCAGTACTCCGGTGTCACCTGTGTTTACTTGTCCCTATAGTATACAAACCACTTTTGTATTCTGTATTCCACAGTTCGAATATTGACTTTGATCACTCCTCTGATCTGTCCAACTGAGTCCCTCACTTGACCACTTGAAGCTAGTCTTCTCATTGTCACTCTGACCCTCTGACATCTGACCTCTGACATCTGGCCTCTGACCTTCCCCCCTCACCTTTGTTACGACTCTGCTCTGCTGCTACTCCATTAAATACTGGACTGAACTTGGGCAAGGGTGCAACATGCAAGTGATGAGAATTTCCTTGTTGCCTTCCTGGAGACCCAGGGAGTCCAGGGCCCAGGGTCTGGAGGTGAGAAGCAAAGGCTAGGTAGGAGAGAGGAGGGGAGGGAGGAGGAGGTTGAGGCAGAGGAGGAAGCAGAGGAGGAGGAAGGAGATGAAGAGGATGAGGAGAATATGGTGTAAGTTCTTTTCCCTTTGCCTCCTAGTACAGTAGCAGCAGAATGTAGTTGTTATATTTTGTCAAAAGTTGTGTTTTCTGATGTTATACAAGGGAATTAAGTGGTCTGGTTTTCACAGAATATGAAGTGAAAGTCCAAGTTGAATTCTGATGCATGACCAATTTCTGTAGCAAGGGTCCAGGAGGTTTATTCATCAGTCCCTTTGTAACCAGCCCACTTTATCAAGTATAGGAGTTGATGATCACTGTTGTCAGTCAATCTTGAAGTCTAGGATTTCAGATATTTTATATTCAGGTTCCCCATTAACTTTAGCTGGAGGGGGTGGGGGTCAGACCCAATTTGGGATCATGTTTAGGGTTGTGGGTTCCAACTGGGAGATATGAAAAATGGGGGTGTACAGCACACATGCAGTCTGGGGGTCTGGGGATGAAGGAGAGGGTTTCAACTTGAGCAATGATAGAGTAGGGGCCAGGGTTCTTCTTGGAGAGTTTCTTGAATGGTCATGTTGAGTGGAAGTACTTCACTTTGACAAACACCTGGTCATCAATGTAGAAGTCCAGTGCTAGAAGTCATCAGGAATCTGCAGATCCTTGGTAGCATTCCTGAGCATGAGCCATTTCCATATGCAGAAACTCATGTGGTCTTGTAAGTCAACTGTATTTGTGGGCATGGGAAGAGGTTGTGTCCCATTCTGGATAGATGGAAATGTTGGGATGATAGCTCTTGTTGTCAAAGAATGGGGATACTCCAGTGGTAGCACTAGGAGCATTGTTGTATGCAAATTCCACAAGAGGTAGGAATTTCCTGCTGATAGTTGCAGTAAATCAAGGTGAGCATAGTCACATGAACAAAAACAGGCTATGGTGTATGTGTGTGATAGTGAATAATATATTGATGTTAATCATCATGATATGCCTGAGCTGTGTCATGCTCAGGACCTCCAGAATCTCTCACATCACATCATTCATTATATTTTCCAGTTTACACATCACCTCCTTGGGAAGAGGTGCCTTACATCAGGAAAATGGTGAGAAACTACTATAACCAGATAGATGTGACAAATAAATATCAATACAACATGATTGGATAATCCTTCAGATGACATTACCTTTCAGCTGTCAAGTTAATGACAAAAAGCCACATCTCTGATCCTACAATCCCAGAAAGATAGATTCCTTGTAGTGGAATATAGTCCTGGACTGACATGTTACAGATGTATCAGCCATGATCTTTCAACACTCAATCTGATATGAGTTGATAAGATTGTTATCATCATGTTTTAATGCTGAAAAAGGAATACCATTAGGTTATCAGCAATATGGGATTTGATAATCAGTTACACTTACCAATCAAACAAGTTTCACAATCACTGCAGAAATGAGAAATTAGCCAGATGCCAGCTGTACCAGGATGGCAAGTGTATCTAGACCCAGAATGTGCCAATAGGTCTAACTAGACTCAAACCAGAATGTAGACAAAATTAGTGTGCAAACAGGGCTAACTACACACCATCCATACTTAGGACGAATTGACCATAACTCAAAAACCGTACCCATTGTGTTATCATGGCTACCTCACCACAAACCATATCCCAATCTCTGATAACCAACTATCCAGATGTCTGAATGTCAAATCACTTGTCAGTCCTTTTTTTCTTGCTAAGTCTATTTTTACCTCTTTTCCTAGCTAGCAAGAACATACACAATACCCATCATCTTCAACATCCTCTTGCTGGAGCTTCCCCATGGAACTGAGACCTTCTGTATGACCTTCAAGCCAAAATTCCCCAGCCCGCTGGTAAGTTCAATATTTTTGTTTGTGTGTTTACATTCACCTGTCAAAAAACTCTTGTAGACAATCGAGATCAAACCAGCTGTAGTGAAAGCACTAATTACCAGACCTCAAAACATACCAGCTACAATCCAGCAGGACACTAGTGAGTCACACATTCAACCTTGCAGCCATTATACAGGCTTTTTCAGTGCAATCCAGTTTTGCAGTGAGTACCTATTGGAAGTGGCTCAAATGCCATCACCACAACATATCCAGTACCCCAAAAAATCAGGGTCATAGGTAGCTTGATGTTTCTTTTACATATTCAGTACACTTATTACTTGATTTCAGACCCTTACAATCTGAGCACTACTAAATCAGAAAGTGTGCCATCAACACCTCAATTAATTTTGAAATGACTGGAGCGTTGAACAGAAGAACTCGGGCCTGGAGTCTAAGGTAAGACAGTATGATCAAATTTTATTTATTAACCCTTTAAATGATGCTCATACTACCTGCAGGCTGTTGATTCAACATGGACATGAAATCCATTTTGCGAGTGAAAGAACTGGTGTCCTGACCCTGGCCAGTTAATGGTGATAGCTGCATGTTTCCTGATGCTTGTCCTGTGCTAATGTTTGTCTCTACACATGCAGCTCCTTCTGGATGAGCAGCAGACTGGCTGGGTGGTTGAAACATGATGGTTTGGGGCAGGAGAGCAATGGGGCAATTTT
>MU127480.1:10200-80464 GCA_014904945.1 Gyrodon lividus
GGACGAATCGGAGTTTTGGGTTTCCGGAGGAAAGGAAGGAATGAATCGGAATGGCATCAGAATGGTAGAATGATGACTGAAGGCAATGGCGCAATAATTGTGAAGCAAGGGGGAAGGGAATTATTGACAGGAACTGTGAATGTCAAGTGTCAAAGGAGAGTAACATATGTCAAGCGATAACCGAGATAGGGATATGAAAGTCTGGGATGGGGATATGAAAGTCCGGGACGGGAATGCGGAAAGTCCGGGACGGGAAGTACGGGGTTCAGAATGTCCGATGAAAGAGAAATTGTCTAAGGTAAAGTCCGAGGGCCGGGATTCAGGATTTGGTCATAGGGCTTCGGAATTGGGCTGGATTGGTTAGGGAAGTTTCGGGATGTGACAGAGACAGTCTCTAAGATAGAACCATCAGAGAGTCTCCCCCAGCAACTTACATCTCCTCCTTTCATAATCTATATTCTAAATCAAATTCTATGACCTCATAAAATATTATATTTTTACCTCACTCAGAATCTTCCACATCATAAGACTGTATTCTCTTAGTTATTCTGTTGACCACTTAAATATAATATTTCTCACCTGCTTATAAGGGTACACATAATATAATATTTTACAATATATATACATATACCCTCCATCTTTACTAAATTTGTAATTATTAATCTATTTAATATTTAATATTTAATTAAAAAATAAGATAAATGATTACATTTTGATATGTATTCTAAACCCCTGAAAACATTGAAATCACCGGTGTGGTACTGATAAGAGCTTCTCACTCCAGAAACATGGGGAAAGAATGATTTGTGTGGAAAGGCCACAGTCCCCCAGCGGGTGCCGGGCGTCGTCCCGCCGCACAGCCACATCACCACTCTTGTCGTGATCAAGTCGATGTCACCGGTCGGGAAGCCACGTCGGGGTGCATGGCACAATGCAAAGCACGTAACGCTTCCCACTGCTCTGCAATGACGGGCTGCGTGGCGAGCAATTTTCGCTATGCCTTGACGACAGAACTATCCTTGGTCAGCACGTACGACTTGCCTGACCATGTGTAGCAAAACACGCCGTTTGCGGTGAGATGTCCAAGATTGCCGCCGAATAAAAGACGAGCATTAGAGGCATCTTGTGTATCAGAGGCACTTCGAGTAGTTGCAGTCCTGTTAGCATTCGCTGGTAACCAACTTGTTCACCCTTGTCCATGCTGAACTGGTGCCAGAAAGAGGCATCGTCGGTGTACTCGCTCTGTTCTTCGACGATAAATGTCAACGAAGCGAAAAAAATCTATCTTGAGTTCGGTGCGGATTTCACAACTGACTCACCTTCCATTTCCCCCATTTGTCTTGAGAACATCCCAAACGGTCTGCTTCGCTCCCGCTGCCTTCTTGTGAAACTGTCCCCAGTGTTTGACAGGGATTCCATGGCCATTGACGACGAGAAGTGTCAATGTTTCACTCACAGAAAAGGCGGCCGATATCGTTCAAGAAATTGATAGCAGGTGGGTCTGGGACATGACGAACGTTGAACGCAAACTCAGTGTATGGACGGTCAAGGCGGCGATGCCCATGAACTCAGCGGGAATGGGTTCCTGACAAATTTCTGTGTGGTGCGAGGGGCCCGCTTGTGGGCATGGAGAGAGTGCGTGAGCGGCGCCTGAGGACACAGTAGTCGGAGTTAAGGCCACAGCTGAAGATGGAGCCGAGTAGAGAGGGTGTCGTGCAGGTCGTCGACTCGGTCCATCACGGCAAGAAGGCCGTAGTCGAGCTTGCACTCAAGGCGCCGTATCCTCACGGTGAGCCCTTCCTATTAAAACAGGATAATAAGGTTATTGATTAGAGCTGATTCTGATTACATCCAGTCACAAGTACTGTCAGCGATTGTTCAACGTTCAACGACAACATAACATTCTTTGTGTATCTCCGTTTCGTTGGTGTGCAGGACTGAAGTCTTCCGGAAACTCTAGAAGGATTCGGAAGACCGTGGAAGCATTCGGAAAGATGTTCCGAAGTTTTGTCAAACGGAACACCTGTCTCGCCGCTTCCTGAACGTCCGAGGGAAAGTTCTCAAGCTCGCCACGCTTCGCTCCCGTGCTCCAGTTGTAGCATGTAAGTTTGATATGCTCCCCAGGGCGTAGGCCCGACCACCCATGACTACGCTTCTCCCTCTTATCAGATCATGCTGCTTCAAAAATGATCAAAAATCCCAGGAATCGACACGATGTCAGTTGAACTGGGTCACCAGCGCCGGGTAATCTCAGGACAAATCGTGGGTTAGTGATGTCGTATACGGTGTAAGTATGACATGAATGTACAACGCGGCCTCCCCAGGGCTGCCCTGTATGTCCTCGGTCTTTGACAAGTTTCAGCAAGCGCGGGCTACCCTGTTTGCAGCGCCACCATCATGATGTTGTGTGGTGATCTGCGTTCTCGTGGGGCTTGGGACAAATAATGTGTCTGCGGTACCAATCACCAGAGAACACAACTTCCTAAACTTTGAATCGCGGGGTGGCAAGTGACGGTATATAAGTACCAACTTTCGGAGATTCTGGTCTGCTGCATTCTCGACACGTCATGGAATCTGCTACGGAGTTCTCGCAACAGGTTTTCGACTATATAATTGTTGGTAAGTTGTGACTGCAATATTGTTGTGAACTCCTTACAAATGCAGGCATTCGCTGCAAGGGGGTGGAAATACAGGGCTAGCGTTAGCCTCGTTGTAAGCTCGAAATATTTATACCCCAAACACGATTAAGTGAGCACATTAGACTTTCCGTTGACCTGGATGTGCGGGTCGGTGTTATTGAGGCTGGGCTGAGGAAGGACGACGACATGATCCTCCTACCGGGTGGGTCACACAAAGTAGCCTGTGTCCTGTATCGCGCTCATGAATCTTGGAAGGGATGATTGGAAAGCCTCTGAACAGTCAGTTCCAAGGCGCCCTACCTGTCGCTGTTCTGGTATAACTGACAACTTCAGACCCTGAATACGACTGGTCGTTTCTAACCAAGCCCCAAACTTTGGCTAAAAATCGCAGAATTCCGATCCCCCGAGGTAAAGTTCTTGGCGGTTCTTCGGCTTTAAACTATATGGCCTATACAAGGTGAGCTTGTTGTGCCTTTCCCGGAGGGTAGTACCCACAACTTGGGACACGAATGAATCAGGGGTTCGAGGATAGAATTTAACGGTTGGTATCTGATTCGTTCGCAAAACTTTGATAGTTCATATCGGGTAATGCAGATTGGGATAAGCTCGGTATCACAGGTGAGCATATTCGGGACGCAAGGAGTACACTTTATCGTGTTCGCTTTCAGGTTGGGATTGGAACACAATCCGAAATGCAGTCAACGCGGCGGAGGCTTGGGCCCCACCAACCGACTACGCAAAGCTGCACAATGCAGATAGCATTGCACACAACCATGGCAAGTAAGTGCACATTTCGCTGAAGGAAAAAACTCTTTAGGACACATATATAGGCACGGATATGTCAAGACGACAGCTTACAGCTATTATTATGATCTTGTGCTGCCGTTCTTTGACACCATAAACAAGATGGGAGTAGCGACGAACCACTCGGAAGTGCGTTCAATCGCAGAGTAACGACATGTTGCGAATACTCATCATGATAAGGCGTCAGGGGATCTGATTGGTATATGGACATGCACCGCTTCGATCGATCCGCAAACAAACACCCGTAGCTACAGCACAAATGTGAGCCGCAACCATTTTTGAGCACTTTCATTAGGTTGATCTGATTCTAGGCATACTACGACCGTGTCTCGAGCCAACCCAACATCGTTTGCCTGACAGGAGCCCACGTATCGAGAGTGGTTATGTCAGATAATGTAGACAGTGTTTCCCGTGCACTGGGCGTCGAGTTCTATAGCTGTGGTCAACTGTTCTCCGCATCCGTGCGTCGAGAAGTTATTCTTTCCGCAGGTTAGTGAAGACGAATCCATCAACAAGTAATATGATACAGATTGGCGACAGGTTCTCTCCAAACGCCCCAGCTTCTGGAATTATCTGGTGTGTACAACACTCTCCCGGGGTATGGTACACTCATACACAGACAGGTATTGGAAACCCAAACATTCTTCGAAAGCTAGGAATACCTCTCAGGATTGAGCTACCTGGCGTGGGAGAGAACTTTCAGGTAGACATCGTCGGTCTCTTCGTCCCCGGTTACTCAAACCTCGTAGGACCACTTTACTGTCACTCTGGGTGCAGAGCTTTGTAGTCACCACGTCACTGCGGATGACTTATCTTCAGAAGCATTTGCCCAAGAGCGCCTGCGAGAATACCGGGAAACACGGAGAGGAATGCTCAGTAGCACGCTTTCCACTCTCGTTTTCATCCCAACCTCTGCATTCATCTCAGCGGATAAGATGAAGGTTATGTTAGCGTCATTGGACAGAGCGCTACAAGATCCCGCAATCAAGAATTCTCCATATAAGCAGTGGTATGACCTGCAGAGAACTTGGCTTGAGAATGACGGCGTTGCCCAATTGGAGATCATTCTTTTCCCATGTAAGTGCCTAGGATACCTTTCTATTTCAAAATGCAACTGGTCATCGCTGTCGCGTTTAGCCTACACCCACGTCGGCTGCACAAGAGAGAACGCAAAACATTATACTATGTCCGTTTTTCTGCAACATGCTTGGAGTCGTGGAACTGTGTGTCTCAACTTCAGGCGCCATTCCGAATATATTCCTCACGGGCACCTCTGATATATAGGTGCATGCGACGTCAACTTCAGTGTTCGATCCACCAGAAATCGATCCTACGACCCTTGACGCCCCTGGAGACATCGGTACAGCAGCGCTGGCGTCCAGCCTTGGTTAAGCAGATATTGACATTGGTCTAGACATGATTATGCTCCTTGAGGCTGTTAAATACGCTTTCAAGATCATGCAGACGGGTGCCCTAGGTGATCTCACAGCAAAGATAATCGAACCACTTCCGACTTGGTCTGATGATCAGCTTCGGGACTACATTCGTTCGATGGTCAAGAGCGCTTTGCACCCTATTGGTACCTTCCATGCCCTCCGTACGTCCATATGAGAGAGCTGATGTTCTCTAGGCACGGCCTCTATGCTTCCAAGGTCAGCTAACGGCGTCGTTGATAACGAACTGAAGGTTCGTTAGCAGCTGCTATACCTTGTTGACATAGCCTCTAACACATAGGTGTAGGTCTATGGGACGTCGAACCTTCGGGTGGTAAGTTCAGCAAGTTCTTGATCCCAAAAACTCCCCGAAATGAATACATTTGCAGGCCGACGCTAGTATTTTCCCCATTGTAAGTGCGGTAACAATCTTTGGGAATGGCCTGCTAATGCATATCGTCCACAGCATCTAGGGTCCCACCCTCAAGCTACACTCTACGGGTATTTGCCACTTGCCCTCTCTCGCTTTATTCCACAGCCTAACACAACCACTTATGACAGACTCGCTCACCGGGCAGCAGAAATTATCAAGTCGAACCAAAAGGCTGAGGCGAAACTCTGAAACTTTAAGCCTCCTTCGCTGTACGGTGAATCGATGCTGGTGTTATTTTTAAGGTGTTATACAGCAGTGCACAAGGGAACGTGAGCCCACGCCCAGATCTGATGATGATGATGAATTCTATTCTTATGCACCAATGACTCCCGTCCAAGTCTCGATGAGATCGATGACACAGTAGCCCTTGGCAGGGACATATTGTTTCGTGATCATCTTGATGGCTTCCTGAGCCACCATACCTCCAAGGAATGCAGCGGTGTTGGGGAGTTCTGCAGATGGTGCTCGGACACTAAATTGCGGTCATGAGATTTTTCCGTTGATAACAGCAGATGGTGCATGCTTACAGTTCCCCGATGGCATCATCAACGCACTCAGGAAGTTCCACGCCTTCACCAACTGTCCCCTGAATTTGTTGGCGAAGGGCCTCAGCAGTTGGAAGTAATCCTGGTTTCTTCTCGTTCAGGGTAAACAGCGCAGATAAGGCGAGATGTGTGCACGTTTCTTTTGGATTGGAAACTAAGGCGTTGGCTGGAGTGGCAACCATCGTCAACGGAGCTTTGGGATAAAATTGATAGATACGCACCCAACGCAGCCTTATCTTGGTCGAATGCGCCCCACTGCTTGCCCCTGAGAACCTGCAGTGCATGCGCATTCTTGACGAAAGAATCAACCATTGCATCATCAACATGGGCACGTAGGTGGCTCTTGAAGGCTTTTTTCTCCTCCTCTGCACGTGTCTTGTAGAGTCTCTGGAGATGGATGTAGTTGAGGGTATCGGATTTCATGTCCGGGAGGGTAGAAGTCAGGGGTAGGGTGTGTGTCTCGGATTGATCAGTGAATTCCTTGAGAGTGGCAAGAAGATGGAAGAATGGCGAAGGGTTTTGACTGAGAGCTTCTGGAGATACTGCGGGGTCTTTGAACAGTATGGCGATTTCGGGAGGAACCTTGCAAGTTTGACGAATTAAGATGTCAAGTCTGGACCGGATGATCTGTGATCTAGTTGTCATACCTTGGTTTCAGTCCAACAACGGTAAGCCTGCGCTTCCGCTTCATCGAAGTTCTCTTCATCAGACTTGACTTTCATTGCGAGAATCTTCTTCTTGAATTCTTGACGCTCAGCATACGTTTTTGGCGGATTTCCATCGTGCTGACCACACACGTCTGAATCCTTGATTTCAAGGAAAGCGAAGTAGACGTACCAATGTCTTCCAGTTTTCAAGAACGTGGACAAGGATGACTACGTACGGGATATGACCATGCTCCGTTGGGTCCATCGACGCAAAGTCGAGTGAAAGAGCATGTTCTCGGAGTGCTGGGAAAGGTTTGTCGACTCGCAGAGATGGGGCTGTCTCTGAATGGCTCTCGATGACTTGAAAATATTAGTTAACAACAATCAGGATGGTAATTGCAAAACAAACGCACTGGCGTGTTCATGGAACTGTATGAAGAACTCGCCCAGGAATCCAGCAGAACGAACAACAGCAAGTGGAGGGTTTGAGGGGTCACTCCATAAGAGGGAAGATAACTTTTGGAGGAGCACATTCTCGATATTATGCGCAACGATGATGGTGAACGAAGTTAACCATTCCGGGTTGGTGTCAAGTAGGGTGGATAGTTCTCTCGTGTCGGCATGCCCTTCCACGCTGTCATTCAGTTCAGCAAGTAGTCTGACCGCCTCGGTTGCCCTTTTATTGCCAATACTCCCAAAACCCTCCAAGAAGAAGTTGTTTCCGGCGTCCGCATGAGAAACAGTGGCATGATCCAAGATAGTAAAGTGGCCGATACCTGGGAGTACGAGATTCTTCAAGATCGAAGTGGATGTAGCACCGCCGGATAATACGAGCACACGAGCAGATTCGAGAGCGCTCTGTCCAGTGGCGGCCCATAAACTAGATAGAATGAAACCTCCAGATCGAGAACACGGTATCCGATTGGAAACGAATGCTTACCGTAACTGGCGGTCATATCTTCGCGTTTTGTTATCTGGCTGAGCCCTTGGGTTAATTAGTCAACAAACGATATATCCAGCACTCGCTGAACGCACTGTATGGCAGTCGTTGCAGTTTCGATATCTTGGGAGCCTTGAGATGTCATGGTGGTTAACCGTAGGAAGGCACTTAGTAACTAATCAGCTCCTTTTCCGCTACTACCAATGGCCTTTATACTTGACTACAATTTAGTCTCGAAAGGAACGACTATCTATACTGCTCTGCCAACTTAAAGGGGAGACCACCCTCAGCCCTTAAGCTTTAAGTAGTACATGTACAGTGCGTCGAGACTCAGGCGTGACACATAAACGCGACTAGTCACGAGGTGTCACAATCACCATTTTCGCAATCTTTCCCTTCTACGATGGCGGACACGCGTCAATTTGGTGACCTAGCAACTCAGCTCATCCTTGAATCACGCCGTTCGACACTGACAGATACCTTACTGAAATACGACGATAACCTCGTCCGATCAATCATCAGAGAACAACGCGACCTCGAAAAACTAACGGACGGTGCTCAGGAAGTCAGTCCAGCGATCCTTATCTACCAAACCGCGATTGTGCGCAACAAGCGTTGTCTACTGGCATACCACAAGCACAGAATGGACCGACTGCGCGATATGTACTGGGCCGTCGGTGGCGCACTTCCGCATATCCTCAGTGATCAAGACGTTCGGAGCAAGTTGTCACCCCATGAAGTCGATTTCCTTCGTCAGTACAGCGCGTCTGTCATGGACTATCGTGCTGGCTTTTCAAACGACCTGGATATCACTGCCAGTATCACCCATCCACCGAAAGATCTACACGTGTTGGTTCGTGTGGTGAGAGACTGTGGGGTGATCCAAACCGAGCTGGGAAGCATCGATTTCCAGAAGGGACAGAGGTTCATGGTCAGGCGGGCGGACATAGAGCATCTGATTGTACAGGGGTACTTAGATGAGGTTTAGAAGTAAGGTTGCGTGGTTTGTCCGCCAGTTGAATCACTGATAGGCAACAGAAGTGCTAGGCGGAGCAGTTGTCACGTGATATTTGTTTCTTTCTAAAGCCGTTGCCAAACAAATTTGACTCAACACTGCTCCTGACCACCATTCACTCTCAAACTATGCGGCCTCCGAAAGTTTCCGTCAGGTCCCTCCCGACACAGAACAATTCCACTCCACGTTTGTTCCAAATACGCCGAGAAATCTGCCAAAATATGTTGTTCAAACACACCCGACCTTACACAAGTCAAGTACCCTCGACACTCACACTTTCCAGACGACATCACAACTCCCACCACCTCTCCTTATCGGGCGGATCGACGTTGCCCATGCTCACTCCCAATGATCATGAACCAAGCGGCTCGGAAGGGATCTCAGATCAGGAATGGGAGATTCGAACTGGTATTGTCCTGGTTATGCTTCTCTATGAGATGCTCTGATACGACACGTAGCCTTATTCTTCACGTCCCTTTACCACATGAAACTCTCCACATCGTTTCCAACGCGGCTCACGCTTCCAAGGACGCGCAATCTATATCCTTCAACAAACCCTCCCTGATTTCTTTCAAGTCGGTCTTATCTCCAATGTAGACCCAACAAAGGGTCCCGACATCGTCAACGTCTCTCCCTCAGAAAATGGGGACGTTGAGAGCATATATAGCCCGAAAATTAGCCTGACTTACACTCCCCCTGTTGCCCTACCCTCTCCCTTGCCGAGCACACTTTCGCTCGAAGGTGAGTACTTTCGAGCAACAAGCATGTGGTGACCCCTGAGTGCCGATTAGGTCTCCCTTTGTACTTGGCTTCGTCCGTTTTCATCCGCCACACGATGAAAACTCTCTACTCTGATCTCCGCGTCGAACTTCGGAAATTTGTCGTACAATCGTCCTCGACCTCCGCACAGATCAGTCCTGCCGCTGTGACGCATACATACAACAAACGAGAGAAAAGTCTATTTATCGGCCTCAGTGTGTACGGCACAACACGTGTTAGCGGTGGGCTTGGAGAGTGGCAAATGTGCGTTTATCCTTTCACAAGTGGTCTCTTTGATCCCTTAGTCAACTCATTTGTCGTGCTCTGGCAGAGATTCAACGTATTCATTTTCACCGGTCAGTGGGCTAATAAATGTCCACACGATCAATTCCATACATCCTACGCCTCATCAGGCGGCGTACGACGCTCTCCGTGCATCTCTGAACAGCGTATTCGGGATGGGCGGTGTCAGTGATATTCGACCAGGGGAAGTACGAGCTGTGCCAGCGGACACGACAAAGAGGGGGGACACGACAAATGAAACGTCTCCTTGAGATGACCGTGGTGACACCGCGTTTCACTCGAGTGATACAGGTGGATGTATATTATTGAGGGGATCTCGATAGTTGAGAGGGGGGCAGAGAGCGTGGTCAGTGGGCATGAATGCTTACACTTGTTGGTGATAATATTGTTTCAGCGCTGTCAAACAGCTCTGAGGCCGTGTGAGTTGAACTTCGTCAATGGTGCATCTCGATGACCTTGATATTTCTAAATATTTAGCACCGTGTACGTATGCATGTTACCCCCGTTGGCATAGAATCTGGGGGGGGGGGACTTGGTGTCAGAACAGAGGTCCTAGACAAACGAGAGTCTCTGATCCATGGCGAGACGCCAAAGCAGTAAGTGAGGCCTTGAGAACCTCTTTTTTTTTGTCTCGGAACTTGTCTCTGATTTCTGCTTCAAAGTTGATGGCAACTTTTCGCGTCTATGGGACTTCTAGTCAAGGAGATCTGACAGATAGTCTGGGCGGCGCCACGCCAAGTTGGTACCTCGAACGTTGCCACGTGGCTACGGATAGTATAGATAGTTCAGTTGCGATGGTTGTTACTTCAACATTTTCTTCTCACTCGTCTCACATCCTTTCTCTCTCAAGCTCACTGTCGGCGGCGTCGTCCCTCATTCACGAAGGAAGAACTCTAGTCTCTCTTTTATCGAGAACACATTCGTTTTTCACAACTCCGTATTAACTCACATTCGTAAATATGATGTTCACCAAAGCCGTTGCTACCCTCCTCGCCGTCCCTTTCGTCGCTCAACGTCAGTAATTCGATCAGTGGTCTCGGAAAAGTTGACTTACCTTTATCCGCAGTTGTCTCTGCACAGGCGTGCACTCGCACTTACACCGTTCAAGAAGGTGATATTTGTGACGGCATCTCCGCTGCACACAGTGTCTCTACGTCAGTTCAGATGCAATTTTACGGTAACAAATTTTCTAACGTCGGATCCAGTTACCAGCTCGCGGTAGTCAACATAAACACGATCGACGCCGAGTGCAGCAACCTCGTGCCCGGTGCCAACATTTGCCTTGGTCTGCAGGGTCAGGATTGCTCGACTACCTACGTCGTCGAGAAGGACGACACTTGTGATGACATCTCCGGCGCGTATGGCGTTAACACCACCATCCTCTATATGAACAACCCTCAGATCAACGAGGACTGTAGCAACATCTATGTTGGCGAGGTTAGCTTTGTTTTCTTCCTTCGCAATCGCAGGAACACCTAACTGACGTGACCTTCTCGAATACAGGTTTTGTGCACTGCCGGCACTGTCCAAGTTCCCCCCGCACCTGCTGGTCCCATTCCTGGTTCCTCCATCCCCCCCACCGCCACTCCAGCCAACCCTGACGGTGACCTTCCTTGGTGCGACGAGATCTAATTTGAAGATTTACGTCCTTGTTATATGGCCGGGTAAATAAGCATGGACGCTGGCCAGCTTGTAGGTCATGACAGGCCGGCCTTGTCGTTAGTGCTGGAATTAACATTGACATCATCATCACCTTTCATCCTCCATTACTCTACATGATTATTCACTTCAACTTTGCCCTTGGCACTATACCCATCAACGGGTACTACTTGAGACCGTTGGAATTTTAGTTTCTTCCATTAGCTCGTCGTATGTGGTTCGTCATTCTGGTATTGCGTTGTACATACGAGAGAATTTACTGCAGTCCTGTGGACGCAAGTTTTCACTTCATAGCTGGACCGGTGTGATATCACTTGGCAGTTTGTCGTCAACCGGGTATTTTTTTTCTCAGCTCCGCTTTATAAAACGTCTGGTTCGAGAATCGTGAATATTGGCGCTGGGGTGGATAGGAGTTGAATATAAACGCGGTTCAACAATATTAATATTCAAAACAGTGATTGACGGCTGTTTGAAACGCACAGCATTGAAGATCTCGTTCTACAGTTACGACAAGGTTGTTCCTACATACCAAAGTTGGGTCATTGGATGGAGGGCCTTCTCATGTAGCTCTGTAAAAAAAATTATAGAAATATGCAGCACTTCGAGACTGACATTGTATGCAGTGAGGAGGTCACTTCATGATGCAAATGGACGGTCCTCACGGTGGCGGTGACGGACAGTCTTGGACTCACGTGCCCGCGGCACGGGCTGGACAGCCGCCTTCCCGTTGCGGAAGTGGCACCACCCGCCCTCTTCACGTTCGATTATCATCGATCGATTCTGCCGTCTTTCTACGGCGGATCCAAGCGGCTACGTTTCGACGAAGAACTCAAACGTGAGTACAACGTGAAGAGTGGCAGCTCCTTTCCGCCATTGCATGCTGGCTCAATGCTTTGGCAGTGTGGACAGGTTCCCCCCTCCGCCTATTCGATATGCCCACACGTACCGTGCCCTTAGCCGCACATGCTGCCCTGATCGGATCGATCGAATCGAATATCTCAAGTTCGTGTTGAGCTTGTTGATCCAACACCTGGTCATGTAAGTCCCTGAACGTCACTGCCGTCGTGACGCCCACTCTGCAACTTGAATTAACATGACATTCATTCGTTGTATATGTGCTCGAGGGAATAAATGTTTGGGATAACCGTTATGCTACAGATACTGTGCGAGGGGGCTAGGTGAGTGTAAGTACTAAGTCGTAGTCGAGACTCAGGTCAGCAATGTGGGTTGACTAGTATCGTGGTGCAGGGATGCTGAGAATGCGACAGTAGGGATACGATACTCACAAGAAGTCATTAAATGGATCCACAGAAATGCGCACAAGTCTAACGAAAAAAGGTGAGCGCTGTGCAACTTGGAAAGAAGATATTAGCACGAGTTGAAATGTCATGGCGATGTTGGTCGTAGCATTGTGTTCTGGATGTGTGCCCATCGAGAGGAGACCTCGTCGTTCTCTTCCAGGAGCTGGAGCCATCTTTGAGCAATCACAACATCCTTTGTGGCAAGGACCTTTTTGCCGGACTTGAGGTAGAAGAACACCCCCCTCGTGTCTTGGTGGCCGAGGTCACCTCTAAAGAAAAAATGTGAATTCTCAGCATCGTGTGCGGCATTTCCCTCCTGTTCCTTGCTCAGTGTGTCGAGTATCTGCTGGTATGAGAACCGTTTGCTGTCGTGGTCACTGAACCTGCTCCAGAACGCAGTTGATGTTCCATGGCTATGTACTGTCACATGCAAAGCCAGATCAGGTATGGTGCAGGTCAAAAGGAAACCATTGGCTGCACACACCTTCCAGTTCGTCCACTTTCCCTTGAGTGCAGGCCATGCATCTCGTTTCACACCTCTGGTTTTCTTGTAGAACTGATCCCAGTACTTGATGGGAATACTGTGACCATCGATGACAAGTAGATCTGAGCTCTACCATTCATGGCAGAGCTGCTCAATGTCCTTGGAAAACAGCACATTGGGAGGGTCTGGCACTGAATGCTTGGCAAACTTGAAAACCTCGTCACCTAAATGTGCCATGCCAAGGTCTTCGGATGAGATTAAATTTGGGGAAACCAAGCTGTCACTCCAAGCCAGCAATGGTGGAGGCTTGTGAGGAATTGTGGGAGTCGTGCACCAAGTCTTCATGTCACAGCCATGCCAGTGGTGAGCAGAAACAGTGTGACTGGCTAAGGTGAGTCCAGGGACTTCGAGGTGGGTTTCAATCATCTCTCTTAGGTCTTGAATTTGTGCAGTCAGGTTATTCTTGATGGCACCAACACACTGCATGACATTTTCATTTACAGTGCATATGTTCTGCTCAATTTGTTGCATCTGAACTGACAAAGCATCCTAGATGATTGTGAAAAATACAGTGAAATCCGGAACCAGAACACTAACTCCACACTTCTGGAAGGTTGGAGTCCATACCTCTGCATGCCCGAAATGCTGGAGTTTCTACCTCTGCTCTGCTGCCAGGCAAAACTGCTTGGAATTGATCTGGAACTTGTGTGGACTCTTATTGCATTCCATCATCCTTTACTTGTCATCATTCCTGAGCCTCTAGGGATGCTCTGTCACTTTCTTACATCACTTAATCCCCACTCCTCTTGTTCCTGTTCCTATTCCCTGATTATCATTAGTGAGTGCTTCTCTGCCCACTCTGCTACATATATATACTTAGTTTTCACTTTGGATTCCTCAGTGGTTCTTTGCCCTTTTTTGGCAGCAGCTCAGGCGAGTTTACTTATACCAGGATGCATTACTGACCTTCTCATGGGGTAGGATTATATGCCAGATGTCAGTGGGGCTTTCATGGCCTGTTGTTTGAGCCAACATGCTGCTTCCAGGTATTTCCATGTTCTGCACTGTCCTACCTGGCTGATGCGCTGAATTGTTGGCCATCTGTTGGCATTTCTGAGGCATCAAATTTGAGTCATCACCAACTTGAATGCTGAACACAGAAAGAACAGCATCTGCCTTACACCATGACTGCAGGTCAGTGCTGGAGCAATGTTGGCATGATTAAGTGGGCTCACCCAAGTGGTATTGCATTCTCTATCCTTGTCTTGAAGTGCATGTTGGATGTGATTCACACTCTTCTTGCTCTGGTATGAGATTTTTTGCTCCAAGTTCTTGCTACCAAACTGTTGGACAATTCGTTGTGTTGAATGGCTCACCCACCCCATGTACATACTGTGGGTTCTCTTTCGGCATGGCTGAAATAAGCTTGGATGTGTAGTGTTAGGTTTGATGTGGGGTGAGCATCTCGGAAGTGTCCTGCACCTGAGCCAAGCATTCTGATTGCCTGAGAATTTATGAAGACACTTCAGCAGGTCATCTTTTGAGCCACTGTGTGGGAGATGGTATTGCTAGAGAAGGTTACTGATGACTTGCTTTGTTGTTTTTTGGGTCACAGAAAAATCCTCTGTCTTGAGCTGCTTCCCTGACTCGAACTCTTGACCTAGAGATGAAAGTACAATCATTTCTGGGCCTGGTTGTGTTGATTGTGGTATGCCATCAAATGGAGGTGGAACAGCAGTGGCATAGCTGCGAGCACAAGTCTAGTGCCAGTGATTTGTAATCAGAACCTTGTATACTTTTACCACTGCCATGCACATCACACATCTCACTGCACTTGCAGGTGCACAAGCCTATCTGAGAGAAGCAGAGCAAATCAGCCTTGCAGCTGTTGAGGATGACCAGGCTGAAGAAGTGGAGTGTATGGAGAACTCATTTGACCTTAACCATGACCTTGATGAGGCTGATCATCCTAGTGCTGAAACTGGCAAAGAGGCCAGTGCCAATGACTCTGGGCCTCTTGACCTTGGTATGCTCTCTGAAAACCTGACAAAGGCATCTGCTGGGGTCATCTTGGACATGACTGTTGCAAACTATAACAGGAAAGCTCATTGAAGCCACCTACATTTATAATGTGGTCTAATAGGTTCTTTTGCAGACACTGGGCTCAATTCAAGGAATTTGCTGTCAAAATTGGCAAAGTCCAGTCAGAGGAGGATGTTGACAAGTTATATCCCAATCTAACTAGTGACTTTTTAGCCTGGATAGCCCTATGGATCATGGACAAGTAAGTGGATTGGTGTTGCTAAGGATTTAGAATTTAGAATAGTCACAAAAACTAAATCATTAGGTGTGATGAGAGCAACATCTTCACAGGTCAGGTGAAAGACCTGGATATCTCCAGAGCTACCTACAACAATGCTTAGAAGATGCAAGCAGCTATGAGCCACTGATTTAGTTGGCATTATGGACTTGGCATGCAGCCATGGATGGAAAACCCATCAATGCCTGGGAGGTATATTGGCAATCCCTCCCTCTCTGTTGCTGTCTCTCAGTACATGATCAGTCTGTGGTGACGCAAGGTATAGCAAATCCCAATCCTTGATTTTTATTCATATGGGGCTTATTTAAGAAGGCTTGTGCAGGGGAGGTTGTTGCAAGTGCAAGGGCAATGGATGAGGTAACCATGCACCACCTCTGGGACTTTTCTTGCAGTACTCCAGAAAAGCCATATGGACAGACCTCATTAAAGCGAAAGGTTGAGGATCCCACCAAGTGGGCTGGCTATGTTATCTGCATGATGCTCTACTTGCTGTACCTGGTCTCCATGACTTGCCTTCTCTGGTATGATGAGGCTCTACGGATCACTTGGGCAGATGTGGTCTTTTAGGTTGTCAAGTCCGGGTTCTTTCCCGGAATTCCCAGATAGTCCGGAGTTGCGGAGGGGGTGGGGTTTTGCGGGAATTCCTGAGAGGGGTCGGAGGGGTAAGGAACTGCAGCTTCAGCTTATGTGCTGCGCCCCTGTACGAGTTCGGTTCCTTCATTTAAGAGCGGAGGGTTGGAGGTTGGTCCTAAGGTCAACTTAAGGACTTAGAGGATCAGAAGGGAGGGGATCAGGAAGGAACAGGATTTAGTTGATATTTCGAACTGAGGAAATATCAGAGAGTACATGCGGGTTTATATACTGAAGGGTCCGGAAGATATAAAGATGTTAAAGTACTATCGGACGAATTGGAGTTTCGGGTTTCTGGAGGAAAGGAAGGAATGAATTGGAATGGCGTCAGAATGGTAGAATGATGACTGAAGGCAATGGCGCAATAATTGCAAAGCAAGGGGGAAGGGAATTATCGATAGGAACTGTAAATGTCAAGAAGTGTCAAAGGAGAGTGACATATGTCAAGCGATAACCGAGATAGGGATACAAAAGTCCGGGACGGGAATGCGGAAAGTCCGGGATGGGAAGTATGGGGTTCGGAATGTCCGATGAAAGAGAAATTGTCTAAGGTAAAGTCTGAAGGCCAGGATTCGGGATTTGGTCATAGGGGTTCGGAATCGGGCCAGATTGGTTAGGGAAGTTTCGGGATATGACATAGGTAAAAGACTCCACAGTGAAGGGCTGCTGGCTTAATACCTCACCAGATTTATTTGCCAACCATCCAAAGCCAGAGGATTTCTGGGTGAAGCTCAATCTCCCCTTCCAAAAAACTCATCAGTATAGTGGTGAGCATCTCAATGGAATATTTGTGCAATACTACTTATATATATATGACCTGACATGAGCAGAAATTGCTCCATTTTATCTCCATGCTTGGCCATGCCAGCTGTGAATGTGTCTTGTGCAGGCCTTTGCCATCTAGTGGGCAATCTCAAGGAAGAAGGTCCATAAATTGGATGGTTTTGTGTTTCACAAGAGAATTGGCACTGATGGTGTCAGTGTTGACCCAACTGATGGCCTGGTATGGTCTATGAATTTTTTTGAAACTGGTCCAGGCTGAGTGATTTGGGTTCATACATATTACAGACACCACAGTCTTTCCTTGAGTGTTTCCAAAACAACCTCCTAGACATTGGCATTGATCCCCATCCCTATAGCACACACTCATTCCATTAGGGGGGTGCTAGTACCTTCACACAGTGTTGAAGTGGCCATTCTGCCAAATCTGCAACTGGGGTGGGTGGGCTGACAACTTTGACAACCCAGGTACCATCTTCAAGTACTTGTTGTCCTGGAATGACAACCCTGATGAGGAGCAAGAGCACTATATGAACCCTGCTAAACCTTCCACTGATTCCTGTTATGCATGTGGAAGGACCTGTCATTGTGCCTGATGTTTGGACAGGAACAAGTATATTGGTCTATGTTACAACAAGCTACAGAAACAAGGTCTATGTGGTTTTGTGCATGATAAGAGTCTGTTCAAGAGATAGGAGATAGGTGTACAAGCATCAATGTTAATTTCCTTTGCCCCTGTCGCTGTCACCAGTCAGGTCAACAACCTCTGGAGTACCACTGTGTGAGCACATAATGAGATCAATAAAGTCACCATGGCAAGGCAGCAGGGGCTGGAGCAGAGGAGGAGTGGGTGTGGTCAGGTCCAATACATTGGAGAGCACAGGGGATGCTGCCACAGTGGCAAGGTCAGCACTGCCAGCAATACTCACTCTGCTTGCAGTATTACCTTGGGATGGGTGGCTCCCAACAGGAACATGCTTAGTGGGCACAGGGAGGAGACACTGTGAGGCAACCAGTCATTAAAAAAGCGAAAGGACAGGTAGGTGAGGGGCAGCAACCTACAGGAGTAAGTGTCCTAGATGTCAGCATGGCCAGTCCATATGGCATATACTGCTTGTGGGACCCATACCAAGAAGTTAGCTGGAGGGCAGTTGCCATCCTTGCAAGCCTTGCTTGTGGACTGGTGAGCAGCGAGGGTATCAAGGCTCGGGGCAGATATTGGCACCAGAACTTCAACACTGTTGACACCATGCATTGTGTGCTGTAGCACAGAGCAATGGTGGGTTGATGACCTCCAAGTCACAGGTGTTGACACAGAAGTCATGGCTGTGAGGTCCCATAGCACCTCTTGCATGATGACAGCCGCCCAGACATGGTTGTGGAAGTTGGTGAGGAGAGCTTGGGCCTCCCAGCCAAAGAACTGTTGGGTGAGAATGGTGAGAGTGGTGACATTTGGAGGCTGTGGATCAGGGATCACATTGACAGAGTTTGTCAAGTCTGGGTTCAATCCTGGAATTCCTGGAGAGTCCGGAGTGTATGGAAAGGCAAAGGGGGTCAGGAATCCCTGAGGGGGGTTGAAGGGGCAAAGGACTTTGGCTTCAGCTTATGCTGTGCCCCTATATGAGTTCTGTCCCTTGATTTCAAGGCAGAAGTTCAGAGGACAATCCTAAGATCAACTTAAGGACTGAGAGAGGTTTTCAGAGTAAAGCAGAGACTTTGGAGGATAGAACAGGATTTAGTCAATATTCAAACTAAGGAAATATTACAGAGTAAAGTTGGGTTTATATACTGAAGAGTCCGGAAGATATAAAACTGTTAAAGTATTTTGGACAAATCAGGGTTTCAGGTTTCCAGAACAAAGTAAGAGGATGAATCGGAATGGCATCAGAATGATGGAATAATAACTGAGGATGATGGTGCAATAATTGTGAAGCAGGGAGAAAGGGAATTATTGATAGGAACTGTGAATGTCAAGGAATGTCAAAGGAAAGGAATATATGTCAGGAGATAGCTGAGATAAGAATACAAAAGTCTGGGATGGGAAATACAGGATTTGGAATATCAGATGATGGAGAAATCTTCTAAGGTAAAGTCCAGGGCTCAGGGTTTGGGATTTGATCATAAGGGGCCAGAATTGTGTCAGATGGGTCGGGAAAGTTTTGGGATGTGACAGAGTCAAGGGATGTTCAGGCTGGATTTGTATAGGATATGATGACAGACAGCTGAGGGAAGGTGCTTGGGATGTCTGCAGCAAGCTTTGGGTGACAACAACTGAGCTGATGCATGGGGTCTCTGGTGAGGTGGTGTTGGCATGGACTGTTGCCAGGCCTCAAAAGAGTCCTGTGAAGCACCTGCATTGCAAATGGCTTGGTGTAGCATGGGTCTGAGACCATATCACACCAACCCAAAAGCTGTCAACTTGCCACAACCACCAAGACCTTTCTTCAGAAAGCTCTATCAGTGTTGATGCAGAAAGCAGCAGCCAGGGACATACCTTGTCATAGTCACCACCACAGAGGACAGCCATCAGGACAAAGCCCTCATGGGTGAGCTGTGGGGAGACACTGTGCAGGATGTTGTGAGCCTCGTAGAGAGTGATCTCGCCTTCAGGGTTGAGGCTGGAGCTGCATTGGGCTGTGAGGGTGGGTGGTGGCAAGCATGGGGTACTGGTATGTACTTTTGAAGGACAGTCTGTGCCCCAAACACAAACATGTCACTGTTGTCAGTGAGAACAACATCAATGATGTGATGCATGTTCATGGAGGCAAGCTTAGCCTCTGCCTCACCATATGCCTGCAGACACGCATCAGTGGCTTGCCAGCATTAGATATCATGATGGTGATGGCCTAGCTTACCTTATGCCATAGGATGTTGAATACATCAAGCATACAACAGGTTGGCTTGACCATCCAATGGTTGCATGTGGAGACATGCATGCCCCACTTCAACTCTGATTGTTCAGGGCCATCATAGTAGAAGATGAAGCAGATGGGGTGTTGGGTGAGGTGAGCAAGGCAAAAGAAGAAAACCTACAGAGCAGGGTTCATCCCACTCTATGGATTTGATTGCTGCCAGTTCTGTTGCTGGCATTGTTTGAACCAGATACTAGCAAGTTTTGCTTAATGATCAGTGATGGCTTGGCACATGCATGCATTGCAAGCCAAACATTTACCTCAAATCAATGCCGACCATGTATGGCATCACTGGTGGGCCACCATCAAAGCAGCCTTCCACCGCCAGGGCTATCATGGACGTCTGTCGACTAGCAGGGGCCAAGACCTGTGTCACATTGTGAGTCGAGCCCATGTAGTGCTTTGGTACTGTAGTATATGGACAGCCAAGGTTGACAAATAGCCATGGCTCACGGGCCAGCTGATTGTCAGCCAACCTACAAGTTGCACTTGTAGGGCACAGATGAGCTAAGATGTAATAAAGATCCCATGTGATATGGGTCAGCCAAGGGGTTATTGTGGTAAGGGTATTTTGAGTGATGGGTGGGTCAATATGTGGTGGTTCCATGTGATGTGAGTGGGCTGAGAGATGAGTGACCCCATAGGTCTTGGGCGGGCCAAGGGATAGGCAACCCATAGGTATTGGATGGGCTGAGAAATATTTCAATAGGCATTTTGTCAGTAATGGGTGGAACCATTGAATGGTGGTAAGGGTGTACCATGGGGATGGGGTGGGCTGGGAGATGGGTGACCCATAGGTGTTGGATGGGCCGAGGAATGGGTGACTCATAGGTCTCAGATGGGCCGAGAGATAGGTGACCCATAGGTGTCGGATAGGCTGAGGAATGCATGACCTGTAGGTCTTGGGCAGGCTGAGGGATAGGTAAACAGGTCTTAAGTGGGCCAAGGGATGGGTGACCCATAGGTTTTGGGTGGGCCAAGAGATGGGTGACCCATAAGTGTTAGATGGGCTAAGGAATGCATGACCCATAGGTCCTGGGTGGGCCAAGGGATGGGTGAACAGGTCTTGGGTAGGCCAAGGAATGGGTGACCCATAGGTCTTGGGTAGGCTAAGGGAGGGGCAACACACAAGTCAAGGATGGGCTGAGAGATGGGTGAACCATAGCTGTTGAGTAGGCTGAGGACTGGATGGTCTGTAGGTTTTGGGTGGACCCAGTCATATTTCTTCAATCTATCCTGGGCTCATTGAGTGGATGGGTTTGGCTTCATCCATAGGTATGTGAAGACTTTTGGCATTGGGCTGGCTGCAGTCACCACCATCAGTACTTTCAGAATAGCCTTACCCATTGTTGTACTTCAATTAAATCAAGATCAATTTTGACTTGCAGAGTTGTACACCTATAGGAAACTCATGGCATTTATAGCAGTACAATTACAGTCTTTGGCTATATACAAGTGGGGGGAAATTATATCAAACCTCCATATCAGCATCCATTCTGATTGTTTCTGATCCATCTGATATTGTTGGGAGGCCTAGGAGAGGAACCAGCACAGGGGGAGTGGAAATCCATCCAACTCATCCTCATTTGTCTCCATGCTGTCTAAATGAAGTGGGGATGGGACCCCACCTAATGTCATGGACTATCCACCTACCAATATTTCATTGACAGTGTTAACTGCCTGCTTCCATTCATCCACTCCCACCTTCCCTCAAAGTTTTGCAACTGCACTTTGGATCAGCTGAGCCACTTTCTCAGCAAAAGACTCAAACTCAGAAATGTTGTTTGTAGATGAAGACATTTTTATTCAAATCAGTAATTGTTTGACAGACAGGTTGGGTGGATGTGAGCAGAGGGGTGAAATGATTTCAAAGCTGAGGTTAGGTTTAAATAATAAACTGCACACCAATGGCATTGCCCGAGCACAAAGACTGATTTGGTCCGAGAGTAGAATATTGACAAGACACAAGTCTCAGAATACTTTTTGCACACCATTTCACACCATTTCCCACCAAATCACCCATATTAACATTGATCATGTCCGACACACAAGCCCAAGGTAATGCCCCTGGCCAGGTCAGATTCAATGGTAAGTCTACAAATTCATTTTACTCACCCAAACCAACCATTATCTTCCAGATCAACTGATGGAGATTGAACCACCATCTTCCTCAGATTTATTCTTAGTCCCATCCATTCCTTCCCAGACTTCCTCTTAGGACTTCTCAACCCCCCCAAGGTTCCTCTATGAATCTCCCATTTTCATTTTCTCCATCATTTAAGCCCCCCGAGGTTCCTAGCCACCTAAGTGCCAAAGTCAGCACATCCAATGATCTGAGGTTTCCAACACCTCTGGTCATCCCTGACAGCAGTCCGGAACTGCCAACTCCACCCATGCTGGAGGACAGTCCTCTCCCCAGCCCACCATTCATTTCCAATGCAGAATTGGCCAGCAGCTCTCAGGCAATTTCGTCGGAACTTTCAGATCCCAAAATTCAACTTGGGCCAATTCCTACTGGAATGGCCTTATTGAGTTGGACATTACCCACAGGCTGTTTATCCTAGGAATGCCTAGAATACATATTGAGGACATTAGTACAGCCCTCAATCCTGGGCAGTGATCTTCAGCCCAAGGACTTAGCTGAGTTGGAATACTGTAAGTCCCATTTGATTTGATTTCCATTTCACCATTCAACTATATATGCAGATTGGCTGATGTTTGATGGGTATTGGCAGCAACAACAACATTTCACACAAAATCACCCATTAAGCCAGCACCATGACAGATTTCTGATCATGGCCTTTGTTCACTATGTAGATAGGTTCATATATCTGACAGACCAACATGTGGAGATCTTGACCGAGATTCAAAGGCTTGATGATGCTATCAACCACCTGGATAATGTGCTGGCAAGGATGGAGTAAAGTAACTTATACATAGATAGTGCATTTATTGTATCAACTTTGTCTATCAAGAATGAGTGGGTACTTGAAATTTCAATCTCAAACTTAATTCCACCTTTTGTGAACAGCTCTACCCTCAGGGCTTTCCTCATAGAATTAGGTTGGTGCCTTTTGGCTTCACTTTGGCCTAGACTGTTGCTTTTCTTGATCTGAAGAATATAGGTTCATCTCACAGCTAACCCCAGAATAATACTCACTTACCATCTTCTGAGCTATCATGATTTTCAGAATGTGCCCTGGCTGGCTTCGGGCCTCTGACAGTCAGCTTTGGCCTTGATTTCCAAGGTTGCTCACTCAGCTTCCTTGCCGCTTCCCTTGTTTCAACTTGTTTGGCATCGGGTTGTGGTCTGGCAGCTTTCCAGGTTTTGGCCTTTGGTGCAGGGATCAGCTTTGGCCCCATGATGCCTTCACCCTTGACTTCATCATTCTCAGTCCTCTTCTACTGATGACCCAATTTTGGTTCATTAACTATGTCTTGTTGTATCAGGAATTGTATTTGGATATGACAGTCATGAGATGTACTCACCCCCTGACTTCCTATGGCCCAAATGGCTGGGCCCTTGCTTTCCATCAGTACCTCCCAAATCTTCCCTATCAGTATCATGTCTCCACCCAGACACATTCCCATTGTCCTGGTCATCCTTGGACTCTTCAGAGTCATCTACCCTTGAAGGATTCCTTCCCTTCCTGCCTTGTCCTCTTGATTTTGATCTGCCTTCACATTTGGTTAGTCCATCTTCAGACCCAGCTTTTCTCTCTTCTTTAGAGGCTTTCCTTCTTCGGGCCGCTGCCTCTTCATTGGAATCCAACTCCACAGGGTCTTGTAGGATGCCTGCCAAATCTCTCCATTTTCGGAAGCTGTCACATCCTGGAACTTTCCCAACCTATCCGACCCAATTCTAGCCCCTTATGATCAAATCCCAAATCCCAAGCCTCAGACTTTACCTTAGAAGATTTCTCCTTCATCAGATATTCCAAACCCCATATTTCTGTCCCAGACTTTCACATTCCTGTCCTGGACTTTCGTATTCCTATCTCAGCTATCTCTTGACATATGTCCCTTTCCTTTGACATTCCTTAACATTCACAGTTCCTATCAATAATTCCCTTTCCCCCTGCTTCACAATTATTGTGCCATTGCCCTCAGTTATTATTCCACCATTCTGATGCCATTCCAATTCATCCCCTACCTTGTTCCAGAAACCCAAAAACCCAACTCATCCAACATACTTTAACAGTTTTATATGTTCTGGACTCTTCAGTATATAAACCTGCTTGTGCTCTCTGATATTTCCTTAGTTCAAATATCAACTAAATCCGTTCTATCCTGCGAAGTCTCCACTTCACTCTGAAACCTCCTTCAGCCCTTAAGTTGACCTTAGGATTGTCTTCTGACCCTCTGCCTTGAAATTGAGGAACAGAACTCATACAGGGGTGCAGCACATAAGCTGAAGCCAAAGTTTCTTACCCCTCTGACCCCCCTTAGGGATTCCCAACCAACTCCGCCTTTCTACACACTCTGGAACTATCCAGGAATTCCAGGATCAAACCTGGATTTGACAGAAGCTCTGGATGTCCGCTGGATGTGATTGCTGTCTCTCTCTCCAGAAGTCCAAGATAGAAATTACCTCCTTTTTCTGAAGCTTTGATGGCTCTCAAAGCTTCACCCCTATGGCAAATACTTGGAGGCCATGTAGTCTGATTGTTGACCCACAATATATGTCCATGGGACAGGTAGCTCCTTCATTCCTGAAGCCTTTCCTATAGGAGCAATCAGGCCTGGTGTTCACTCAGTGGGATCCACTTACTATAGTGAAAGGTGACAAAGCCCCAGATGATCCATTTTATGATCTCCAGGCTGACATCCTTCATGTCTGTTATTCAAGTGTTTTCTCCATTGCTAACCATTGAGACTGGATCTACCTTTACTTTCTTTTTGTTCTTCTTTTGTGGCCAAACCTTGGCATCAGATTCATTGTTGGCTTCAGGATTGGCTTTGGTCTCACCCCCATCTGACAATCCCAAGTTTCCAAGCTTGGTCTTGGCATACTCCATCCATCTTTGATGAGCTCCACCCCACCCATTGAATCCCACTTCATTCCTGATCTCATCATTAATGTCATATCTATGGCCTGATTAACATTCCAAATACCTTCAGCTTGTGGATTTCAAGATCAGTCACTTACTGAGTGGTCATGATCTTTCCAGCTTCATCTTTCCAGGCTGCCAGGATGGCTACTCTCATCCCACATCTCTTCCACACCTCCTCTGCAAACTCCCTCACATATTTCTCCCCTTTCTGTAAGGCTCTTCTACAGTAGGATGTTAATAGTCAGTCTTCATCCAGAGCTTCAACCCTTACCTTGCCTATAACTCTGGAGGTGGTCTTTCCTCCATTCTTCAGCTTTGGCTTCAGCCTCCTTTAACTCCTCTTTGGTGAGACTTTCCATCACCTTGTTCACAGCCCATTGATACTGAGCTATCATCTCTCTGTCCCCAGGTTTCAACCCATTGTCTTCCTCTATTGTCTTCTGAATTTCCATCCTCTTCTGTACCTTTATCATATCCCTAGCAGTGAAACTCTTTCAATACTTTACCAGGGGTTTGGTAGTTCTTTTTCGGCCATGGTTGTAAAGCCAGTTCTTGTACATCTTTTCCAAAACATAAACATCAGCTGAAAATCCTACATGACATGTAGGACTCACCTCCTTCCAGCCATCCCATTCCTCTATGTTCATCCTTTCCACCATATCCAACTTCTTCACTTCCTTATACACTGCCCTATACAACTCAGGCATGTTCCTCTTGTTCTCCCATGCTTCCAAATGAGGTTTGAGGATCTCTATTTCCTTCTCTGACAGCTTCTGGGAAGCCTTGGTCCCAATAGATACACTGCTAGCTCTACTAGATGGTTCACAGGGCATGATGTTCAGTGATATTTTGTTCAAAGGGTGTGTTTCAAGAGTTGGTAGTGTGTTGTCGGTTCTTACCCAAATCCTCAATTGCTTCATCAACATCAGATGCTGTAAACAGGATTGCCGACATTGCTGACCTTTGGAACCTTCTGATCGATCTTCCTTCATACTGTAATGCCTCTTGATTCATCTTATTATAGACACCTTCCCTCCCCATTTGGAAATTTAGGTGGTGTCCACCCTGATCGCTATCCTTGTGTAGGTTCCAACATGCCTTATCTAGTAATTTACATAACATGGATGTCATCAAACTCTGATATCTGACATGCACCTCAAATGACACATGAGTTAGAGGAATGACAAGATGATTAGTTGGCTACTGGAAGGTGTGCTGTCTGGTCAGAGAATCATGTTGAGATCCTGTCCTCCTGTTGTCTAGCCATACCAAAGACAAAGTATGTTTCTATAGATGCTCATAGTCCTGTAGTGGAGTTTTGGTGGAAAACCATCCAAACCACCCAAGGTCCAAAGACTAAATTGGTGAAAGTCACTCCAGACAAGAAAAAGCCAAGGAAGAGGTCCCTGAGAAATACCCCATTCACTGGCCATGACTTCCAAACATATGACCAAGGTGATTTCTATGACATGCCGGAGCCATTGAAATTTCCTAGCAAGGTAAGACTCTCATTTGTTCTTGCAATATATTCCAAACACAAAACAACCTCAGGGAATGGCAAGATCACAAAAAACTGTATCTTGATATCTTGTTACAGCTGGAGGGACCACCCAATCCTTGGAAGTGTTCTCATTGTCTCAGAGATGGTACCTATAGATGTTCAGATTGTTTCAGAAGGCCCCTCTTCTGTACTTCCTGCTGTAGAGAGAGCCATAGGGCTCACCCCTTTCATCAGGTAGAGCAATGGACCAGAACTTACTTCCAGAAATCTTCTCTTTGGCTGGTATGTTTCCTGATACTTATACTGAAATGCCTCTGCTTGATCAAAGTGATGCCCATAGGCCAGTTTGACTCTACATCTGGGACATGATGGAGGGGTGTACCCATCTGGAGTCAGGGATGTACCTCAGGATGTGCCTGATGAGGAGGGTTTCCACCCAGCAGCTTGGCCACCTCACCTTTGGGTTCCAGATTCTCCTGATGCCCAGGTGGTGGTGGACACCTCATGGGTGCACTATTGTGACCTGGCATACTGCAATTGTCCAGGCAGTCTGGATCCTCACATCCAGCCACTTGGTGCAGGTCTATTTCCTGCCAGCACTACTTGCCTGAGCACAGTCTTCACCTTCCAGGTACTAGATGACTTTCTTTGAGACAATGTGAAATGTGGAACTGCAGCAATGAATTATTTCAGCAAGCTGAAGAGGATCACTTCCAATGTGTTCCCTCACTTTGTTCTGGTGAGATTCTTTGCTACATATACTATGTGTCTTGGGCCTGATAGGGGAGTAGGATCAGTACAGAGAGCTCCTTTGGATGGCCAGGATCTGGAGAGTTCTCAAGGTTCTGAAATGAAATGGCTTTGGGCATGACCCAAGTGTCACATCTCAAAACTTTCCCAACCCATCCGACACCATTCCGGCCCCTTATGATCAAATCCCAAACCCTGAGCCCTGGACTTTACCTTAGAAGATTTCTCCTTCATCTGATATTCTGAATCCCATATTTCCCGTCCCAGACTTTTGCATTCCTGTCCTGGACTTTTGAATTCCTATCTTGGCTATCTCTTGCCATATGTTCCTTTCTTTTGAATTCCCTTTCCCCCTGCTTCACAATTATTGTGCCATCGTCCCCAGCTATTATTCCATCATTCTGATGCCATTCCAATTCATCCTCTTACTTTGTTCCAGAAACCCAAAACCCAAATTTGTCCAAAATACTTTAACAGTTTTATATCTTCTGAACTCTTCAGTATATAAACCCAACTTTACTCTGTAATATTTCCTTAGTTTGAATATTGACTAAATCCTGTTCTATCCTCCAAAGTCTCTGCTTCACTCTCAAAACCTCTCTCAGTCCTTAAGTTGATCTCAGGATTGTCCTCTGAACTTCTACCTTGAAATTAAGAGACAGAACTCATATAGGGACACAGCACATAAGCTGAAGCCAAAGTCCCTTGCCCCTCCAACCCCCCCTTAGGGATTCCCAACCCCATTCGCATTTCTGCACACTCTGAACTCTCCAGAAATTCCATGATTGAACCCAGACTTGACACCAAGGGCCATCAGATTGTGCCAACTGGTTCTCTTTTGCCCAGCATGTCCACAGAAGGGGGTGAATTTGGATCCAGAAATAGACAAGGATATGTCTAGGTAAGCTTCCAAGCATCAATTAGGAAGCACAACTGACAATTCCATGGTAGCTGGAAATATTCTTGGACCATCGTAATGGATGAAAACTTCAAGGCCGAGCATATGCATGAGGTAGAAAGATAAGCCCAGGGACTTTGCCTGGGTTCACTGGTTATACAAAGGAACATAAGAAGAAAGGGATCATGTGATAGTCCAAGGTCACATGAAAGAAAAGAAAGGGGTTAAAACGGTTCTACTGTAACAAAAGGTACAGCATGCCTAAATTGGTCTGGCCAACCACTCACTTACCCTATGTCAAAGACAGGTGAACATGGACTATGCACTGAGCCATGCTCTTGGACACAACATGGCAGGCATCCAAAGGGTCCTCACATTCTATGACATTAATTGTCAATACATGAAGTGCTTCAGACAGAGGGGATCCTCAAACTCATATCTGAGCATCCCAACTGAGATCAGCCTGATGCCAAGCATTGGCCTATGGCATGTCCATGGCCACTGGAATGAATGCTTTGCAAGATACTCTCCTGGGTTCATTCAAGGAGCAAGTAGGATTGAGAGAGAGATCATAGAGACTCTGTGAATGATCTTGAATGTGATTTCAGCTTCGGTCCGGGGGATGTCTGCTCCCCATAGGCAAGAACTATTGGACTTTCAGATGAATGATTCCAATTTCGAAAAGATGATTTGAATCGGTGAGACCAGTCTGATCTGTTGGTTGTCAAGGCTGATTTCTGTTAGCTTAAAGCATTCATCAAAAGCTCAAGATGACATTGACCAGCAAGGAAGAGGCAGCAGGTGCCTTTCAAGCTCTGGATGAAGGATTGCCAGAGGATAGAAAGAGGCAGTTGGTGTAGCAGGAGAGAAAGGCCATGAAGGAAAGAGAAGGAAACCCTGCAGCCATAGATGTTTATGAGATCAGATTGGACTCTGGTAATTCTCCTCGAAGTCTTTACTGGCAGACTCTAGGCCAATCAGTGAAGCAAGGTAACTAAAGATAAGAGGGATAAATGCCATTGGGTAGAAGGTCATAGAATATGAAAGAAGAAAGATATGGCCAGGGACTTTGCCTGGAGTCACTGGTTGTACAAAGGGTCAAAAGAGAAAAGAGGTCATGTGAGAAGGAAAAGAAAAAGGGGCAAAATGGTTCTATTGTAACATTACCCTCCGTTTAGATAAAAGAACACTGATCTCTTTACAGCTCTCTATATCCTGTGCTGGTGTCACATCCCGAAACTCTCCTAACCCATCCGGCACAATCCCGGCCCAATTCTGGCCCAATTCTGGCCCAATCCAGATACTGTCACATCCCGAAACTTCCCTAACCCATCCGGCCCAATTCCAAACCCCTATGATCAAATCCCAAATCCCGGGCCGCAGACTTTACCCTAGACGATTTCTCTTTCATTGGACATTCCGAACCCTGTACTTCCCGTCCTGGACTTTTGCATTCCCGTCCCGGACTTTCCACATTCCTGTCCCGGACTTTTGTATTCCTATCTCGGTTATCTCTTGACATATATCACTTTCCTTTGACACTTCTTGACATTTACAGTTCCTATCGATAATTCCCCTCCCCTTGCTTCACAACTATTGCACCATTGCCTTCAGTCATGATTCTACCATTCTGACGCCATTCCGATTCATTCATTCCTTTCTTCCGGAAACCCAAAACTCTGATTCGTCCAACATACTTTAACATCTTTATATCTTCCGGACTCTTCAGTATATAAACCTGCATGTACTCTCTGATATTTCCTTAGTTCGAATATCAACTAGATCCCGTTCTTTCCTGATCCCCTCTGAACTTCCTCAGTCCTTAAGTTGATCTTAGGATTGATCTCTGACCCTCCGCTCCAAAATCAAGGGACAGAACTCGTACAGGGGCACAGCACATAAGCTGAAGCAGAAGTTCCTTACCACTCCGACCCCCCTCAGGAATTCCCGCCAAACCCCACTTCCTCCACACTCCGGACGATCCGGGAATTCCGGGAATGAACCCGGACTTAACAGCTGGGTGAACCAGTCATGTTGGTGATGGCAGAGTCGTCAAAGACATCATCTCCACAATCTTCATCACAAACTCTTGGTCCCCAAGTAGGGTGTCCGGGATAGTTGGCTTGGGTATGTCCAGGAGCATTTTTGAAACATTTGGGACACTTGTAGTATTGACAGTTGATGCAGATATGTCCAAGTCTTTGACATTCGTAGCAAGAATGATTGTAGTAAGGGTGGTTGCTCAGGAGAGGAAGATGGGTTTGGGTCAGGTAGATATGGTCTCGTTCTGCCTGGTCAGCGAGTTCAAGGACAGTATTGGTAGGGATGCCAAAGGCTTCTTCGGTAGAGTCAATGTTATTGGGGGTGGAAGGTGTGTCTCTAGGGCCAGGAGTTACCAAGGCATGGGTCAAGGGGACAGAGAAGAGAGTCTGAGTATGGTTTTGCTGTGAGTGATGAGGAGGGATTGAATGAAGTTCATTGGGGTTACTGTTACTGACAGATTGTGAAGAAAGAGGAGAAGTTGGTGCAGACAAGGATGAGGAAGAATTGGGGCGCTCAGTGCCTTCAATGTTTGCAATTAGATCTATAGCTCCTAACTGGTAAAGGAGGTTATTCAGAGCATCTTCTTGTTCTTGCTGAATATTTTTAAGGATGACGGAGATGAGTTGTAGATCAGTGGAGCAGGAATGGCGCTGCAGGTGGGACAAGAGAGTGGAGATTCAATAATTCTAAAAGACTGCTTAATAGGAGCTGTCAAGGGGGGAATCTGGATCAAGAGAACAAAGGATGTAAGCATTGTGGCAAGAGTCTTGGAAGAAGTTTCTGTAGGGAGCAGTGGTTACACTCACTACAGGGAGTCGTTGTCTAGTGGAAAATGGGAGGGGACGCAGAACAAATTGAGCACGAGAGGAGGTGAACTGGTGAGGCATATTTTTCTTAAGATGAAGTCTTTTGTTGTTTGCTTTTGAAATGAGAGCAGATGAGATGAGGAAAGTCTCAAGGATGGGACAGTTTATATTCATGAAGTTTTGAAGCAGAGTTTTGAAAATTGGACTCCAGTTCCCATGAGTTTTTGGAAGAAGGGTAACCCTTCCAGGACATGAGGTATTGGCGGTGATTAGGGGAGCCTCAATGGGAAAGGATCTTCTCCACTTTGTATTCTTCTTCTGACCTAATAAGGTCAGGGGGTGGTCTAGAATAATTTGGGATGTGTTCTGGGGTTTCCTGATAGGACAATATGAGGGAAGCATGGAAGATGTTATGGATCTTCCACGTAAACGGGATCTTTAGTCGGTAGGAGATGGGGAATAGAACTTGAAGGATCTCAAAGGGACCTTCTCACTTAGGGGCGAGTTTTTGGGATGGATATCCGAATTTGAGATTCTGAGCTTCCAGCCAAACTTTATCTCCAATGTTCCAGGGTTTGAACTTTGAAGAGACATGCTTCTTCATTACTCATTGTGCAATTTCATGTGCTGCTAGGGCTTCTTCTTGGGCATCAGCAAGGAAGGTAAGGCATTCTTTGATTGAGGGTAGGGGGGACTTCTGTGAAATGAAAGGATAGGAACAAGGTTCATATCTGAGGATCAAGGAAAAAGGGGACTTCTTCGTGACAGAGTGCTCTAGTAAGTTGTGGGCAAATTCTGTAGTGGGGAGGAGTCATGCCCATTCATTGGGTTTCCAATTGAAGAATATCCAGAGGTAAGTTTCAACCTCCTGGTTGACTCATTCTGTTTCTTCATCAGACTGAGGGTGATAGGTGGAAGAGAGGGAGACATCATAGTTGAGGAGTTGTCTGAGTTCTTTGGCAAAGGCAGAGGTAAATTGGGGTCCATGGTCAGAGATTAATTTGTCATGTAATCCAAATCTAGTGAAGACATTCCTCAGAAAAAGGTCTGCAACTCCTGCTGCATCAATCGTTTTGTGACAAGGAGATAGAATTACCCCCTTAGTAAGCCCATGGTCTACCACAACCATTAATGAATCAAATCCATCAGAGATAGGGAGGTCTGTGACTAGGTTGATGGAGACCTGTTGAAAGGGGTGGGTGCATGTGGAAGGTATCAGAGATAGGGCCAGGATGGTTGGGTGGGTGTTGACTTTCATGGACTGGCATGTGGCACAGCCCTGGACAAACATGGACAGGCCTGGCCACCAGAAGTCACGTGAGACAAGGGCAGTGGTACAGGTGATACCAGGGTGTCCAGCAGAGGTGGACTCATGGATAGAGTGCACAATCTGGGTGTGATGGTCAGTGGGGATGTATAGGCAGTGCTTAAAAAACAAATTAGTGCCATTGTAGTCCCAATCAGAGGGAGAAGAGTGAGGGAAGAGGAATTTGCCAACTTCCATAGCTCAGGTAGCGGTCAGGACCACAGGGTCATCGGGGGTGGAGGCTTTAATCTTGTTGACCAATTCAAGGTCAATGGTATTCATAAACGCCATTGGGCAGAAGGTCATAGAATATGAAAGAAGAAAGATAAGGCCAGTGACTTTGCCTGAAGTCACTGGTTGTACAAAGGGTCAAAAGAGGAAGGAGGTCATGTGATGGAATAGAGTCACATGAGAAGGAAAAGAAAAAGGGGCTAAAATGGTTCTATCGTAACAATCCCCTGAGGACATTCTTGCAGAGATCCAATCCTCTGACAGGAATTCTAGATACCAGTGGCCATTCATGTAGTGTATTTATATTCTACTCTGTAGCAATGTTCATATAAGTGAGGGAGGTCCCCCTGTCTGACCCAATCACATCTGTGAACTCCCACCCTCTCATGGATATTATCTCTCATATGGTAGGCTAGGCAAACCCTGTCAAAAACCAAATGTGGCACCCCATGCTAAAGTACCTTTCCAGAAATTCCCAGTAGGGTGCCAGGCCCATACCCCAGCCTGACCCCAATATTATCCAATTCTATGTGTAGGTCAGGATCCCCCCTATGGTAGCCAACATGTCCAACCACTGAGCCCTATAGTTGAGACTCTGATGGAAAGGGGTGGCCCAATTGACAATGACTGACATTACTGAATATACCAAGGACCACTCAGAAAGGATGTCCTTCACCATGTCTTCAGTGAATTTGGCCAGTTTTAGCAGGGCCTCTCTTCCAGATGCATAAAGGTCAGGATGCATGACTAGCAGGGCTGCTGAAAGGACCACAGTTTGCAGGGAGCTACAGTTGAAATGCTCATAATAGTTATGGTTATGATGCATATAGTAACTCCATAAACCATTGCAATGTTTGGCCTAAATGCAATATGCAAAGCATATTACAAAAGGGCATGAGAATCTCACTTAGCTCTGGTGACACTGTCAAGTCCGGGTTCAATCCCAGAATTCCAGGATAGTCCAGAGCGCGCAGAATGGCGGATGTCGGTCAGGAATCCCTAAGGGGGTCAGAGGGGCAAGGAACTTTGGCTTCAGCTTATATGCTGCGCCCCTGTATGAGTTCTGTTCCTTAATTTCAGGGCAAAGGGTCGGAAGACAATCCTAAAGTCAACTTAAGGACTGAAGGGGGTTTCAGAGTGAAGTGGAAACTTCACAGGAGAGAACGGGATTTAGTTGATATTTAAACTAAGGAAATATCAGAGAGTACATGTGGACTATATACTGAAGAGTCCGGAAGATATAAAGGTGTTAAAGTATGTTGGACAAATCGGAGTTTCGGGTTTCTGGAAGAAAGTAAGGAATGAATTGGAATGGCATCAGAATGGTGGAATAATGACTGAGGGCAATGGCGCAATAATTGTGAAGCAAGGGGAAAGGGAATTATTGATAGGAACTGTAGATGTCAAAAAGTGTCAAAGGAAAGTGACATATGTCAAGAGATAGCTGAGATAGGAATACAAAAGTCCAGGTCGGGAATGCAAAAGTCTGGGATGGGAAATACAGGGTTCAGAATGTCCAATGAAAGAGAAATCTTCTAAGGTAAAGTCCAAGGCTCGGGATTTGATCATAGGAGGCCAGAATTGGGCCAGATGGGTTAGGAAAGTTTCGGGATGTGACAAAGCATAGGCATAGTCCAACTGGGCCTTGCAATGGAGAAGGGGGCATTTTTGCTTGACTACAGCCTTTAAACCAGTCTTTTTCAAGGCCTGGCAGATAGTATTAGGGTGAAGGGGTTGATTAATGATATTGGTAAGGATTTTGATGATCTGGACAGCATTCTCTGCCTTGTGAGTAGAGATGAGATGGATGGCATGATGAACATTAGCAGGGGAAAGCTTGGACGGACAACCTCCAATGGACTTCTGCAGCTCTGAGCGCTCTTTGGCATGAAGCCTAGAGATGGTAGAGGTATGAAAACCAGTGGATGTGGCAATAGAATGACCAGAGTCAAGCATAGTAATGATGGTATTCTTTTGGGTAGCAGAGAGGGATCACATGATGATTGTGGTTGAAAGGAAAGAGGCATGTGAACTTTTTTTCAAACTCCGGCATAGTATTTATATGTATATTTGTTTGTAGCACCAAACAACTGCAGCTATCCCTTCATTTCATTGAAATTCCACCTCTCAAGCTAAGAGTACATAACCCATTGCAATGGTATAACTGTTTTATAATTGGTATATCTCCACAGCCCCTAAAGCAAATCATATGACCCAGGGACCGATTTGTAGCCAGGAATGTGCGTCACCAGATCTAAGTGAGATTCTCACACCCTTTTGTGATTCACTTTGCATATTGCATTTAGGCCAAAACATTGCAATGGTCTATGGAGTCACTGTATGATGTTGTAGTCTTTCTGTGGTCAATGGCTTGCAATGGCTTGCCAAGCCGCAGCAACACTATCTTCAGCTGGCCAGTCAGGCCTGCCTCCAAAGAGGGTGAAGGGTAATAGCGGGGTGGTTGATGCTGTGGTGCCCTCCCCTCCCCTTGTGGCTTCAGGGTCTGGCACCCAGCAGGGGCCTGTCATGCTCTGCATCCCTGCATGCCAATCCTTGTATCCTATCACGATATTTGCAGACAGGTGCTCCCTTGGCTTGCCCAACTCATGATCCTTCTTCAAAGCCTTGCAGAAATATGTGCAGCATGGCTGGTGTATTTCATGCCCACTCCACATGATTTTGCCAATCCGACCAAACCTCCCTTTATGCTGGACGAAACGTGATGGGTCTGTGATAAGTAAACCTGGGTGCTACCACTCGACAAGGCCGGGGCCAGGGAACACCCTCCTTTGAGCACCACTTTGGCACCACTGTCCTGCAATCCCGTACACTATAATGGTTGGCAGTTGAAGGGTCCTGGGTTACCGTTCAAAGGCTACGAATATTCCCATTCTGCTCTCCAGATGACGATATCCAGGTATAATCATTCAATACCGAACCGTGACGAGGAGCTGTTCAAAAGGCTGAGATTCTGGGCCAATGAGCAAGCAAGATTAAGCCACGATTGACTTTCTAAAGCCGACTGGGTCTGGTGAGTTACTTTCGTAGCCATCCATGCTGCATTCTGACGACGACCTGTAGGTTCGATGCGGACATCCCAAGCTTCTTGGATCACTTGCAATGAAACTTTATCTACATACGTCGACTTCATCACGAAAACTGGTTCGTGTTCTCGCAGTACTTCTCCTGCATCTTAGAATCCTTTAATGCTACCGGTTAGTGCTCAATCGCTGGCGAAGCTGGAGACCCAAAAGGAAGCTATTCACGGGTTTATACTTGCTCGCATGTCCCCCCCCACACAACGGGAGTGTCTATTCGCCAGTAGCAATTAATCATCAATGCCACCGCCACTTAGCCATATTGGACCAATCCCTGGCGCATTATGTTTGGACGGAAGAAACGAGTGTTCGACTATCCGGTTTCTCTGTTATCTTACACGTGCTCGGGTAAAGCGTCCAAGGTGCGCAAGTGGGCTCACAGATATTATTATCTACATAGGATATATATACCAACCAGGGCATACCGAGGCACACCGCCGTACATGCAGCCAGGAAATGTGTGGGTGCACAGGCCGCGGACTGTAGTGAGGGCACCGTTCTTTCCAAACTCAGCGTTTCCATCGACGTTCGCTGTAGCTTATCTTACAAGATCAAGTTGAGTAGCAGTGAGGTTGGACTGGTTCTTCATTTGATGCGCAGTCCCCGCTTGGATTCAAATAGTCAATTGGTGCGTTACATCAAAAAGAGGTACAATAAAGCGGGTAGAACGTTTCATCTGAGGGCGTATCAAAGACATCCACCCACCATGTTTGCTCTAACACTATTTATCTTCCCTGTTGTCGCACTTGCCTCGGGGAGAATTTCTCAATCTTGTTCCAACCTCAGCGTCTCAGGCCCGCACGAGTCAGAGCTTGCCGGCGACTGTCGCAAAAACGATGGAACTATTGGTTTCACTGAGATTGATCTGAACAACTGTCTCGCGAACGATCGTGGCGACTTGTACTGCTCCAGAGGAAAGTAAGCACCAGAACGGTATAACATTTGGTTCGATCATTGACCTATTTTATATAGTTATGGGCTGAGTTGCGCCTCGTGCTTGCTTTCGGGTACAATATTCAGATGCCTGTGTGCTAATGTACAAGGCGCATACACATCGACGAGTTTTGACCTAGGTGGGGTACCCTTCTTTTTATCGTGAACTTGCGTTTCGCGTATAATTAATGCGTGAATGACAGATGCATGTATCGGAAACAATAACGGAGATTTTGTCTGCTAGTCGACTCTGGCTCGTCCCTTGTCATTGTGTGCTCTGTAGCCTTTGTGGTACTGGTGATAGAAAATCAATGACTATACTTTGGGTGTTCCACGCACTTGATTGCCAGCCTGTTCCCCAGGTTCCCGACACGAATCAGCAGTTCATGGGAATCCAATGGCAAACTGATTGAACTCTGTTTCGTTGTAGTCGATGTTCCTCGTCGAAGAACAAGCGTCCTCCTTCCTTAATGCCATACCAATGATGCTCATACAGTCAGCTTGAGCAGGTCCTGAAATAGGTATGGTCACCGTCTAGCTTGAGTGTCTTCATGATCAAGCCTGAGGAAACTGTTGACAATCACTATTTCAATCAAGTCTGTAGCACTCGACACTCGACACAGATACCTGTTTGACTACACTTGCATAGCGCGTAGCACCATTGCATAGCTTTTCTCAATGGGTCACGCCAGATTAACGGAATCATACATAGCACACTGAAACGGCGCTCAACGCTGACACGACGCGCAGTGCTGGTCGCTAAAGGAGGTTTGATGAACCTATCAATTCTTGACATATTGCAGGTGTAGAATGGTTACTTGCGTCTTCTGCCCCGATGCATCGCGCAAGTAACGCTGGTATTCCTTCGCCCCTTGCCCGGTATTCTTTTCTAGGATTCTTGAATCTCTAGACATTGTTCTGGATCGAGCAGAGAGTCCACATCTCCTCCCTGGTACGTCACAATAACCGTCCTAAACTGTAAAACTGTAACCTAGACCTGTAGTTGTGAGCAACGCGTGGAATCAATTTGACACGAACGTGTGAGGTCATCTTCACCAGCGAAGCTTGCACCTCTGCTAGTCTCCCTTGAGAATGCATGCCCCCCGGAATAGAAGGCATGTACGAGGACACGGGCCAATAGCCAGTCTGGGACCATGGACATCTTGAATAAGGACAACCCCACCATCTACCATAACACCTCAATTGGCGGACCTTGCTTTAGATGCCAGTAGGTTGCTGCGGCGTAGACCCCCAGAAGGGTGACTCTGGCAGTTGGACTCAAAGGTTGTTTGGCAAAGGCTTTGAAAACAAACAAACTCGTCAGGAAATGGCAACTTGCTTGGATATTTACATTAAGCTTCGATCAATTCTTTGACTTTCACAACTCCATGCTGAGTGCGTGGCCACGATTTCATGGCCCATTGAAAGCACGCTTTAATCACCATGCGTTGGCATATTCGAGGCGCAGACAATCCACATTTCCAAGCTCTAATGCAATAAGCCAAATTGAAAAGGATGGTGCACGCATCCTTCGTGCTGTTCAGCGGCGCGTAGAGCTGAGAAAAGATTTATTGTCCAAGGCAAGTCAAACGAGAATAAAGCTACCTCCAGTGGCTTACTCCCGCAGAAGATGTCGGAAGCCATGTCATCTGCAGAAGACATTGGCCGCGCACGTCAAACCAAGGAACTGGAACCTTTGCACGAGGCTTGGACGTCGTGGACGAAAACTAGAGAGGTCGGTTGTATTTTAAGACCCGTAAATTGTCTTCCATGACGACCTCAGTAGTCCTTGCTAGATACTCTTCCGCTCCTGAAAGATCCAGACCCGACTATGCGTTCTTTGGCAGAAGATGAGTTCACAACGCTCAAAGACAGTTTGTCGGCCTATCTATCCACCACATTTCCCTCTCTACTAGTTCCGCCATCACAAACACGGTCTTTTTCTGCACTTCTGGAGTTGAAGGCTGGTGTGGGGGGCTCAGAGGCTACCCTTTTTCTGACAGACCTCCTGAGGGTATATATCCGTTATGCCAATTCCAGAGGTTGGCGTGCGGATGTGATTCAGAGCAACGAGGTGATGGGTGGAGGGATGCGGGATGCTATCATAGAGATCAAAGGCGAAAGCGCATACGATGTCCTGAGATGGGAAACCGGTGTACACCGCGTACAGCGCGTTCCGGCAACAGAAGCAAGTGGGCGGGTGCACACAAGTACGGTTGCAATCATCGTAAGTTTGAATTCACTATGGGGCATCGTTCGAGCTCATTTGGTAATGGCAGGTACTTCCCCTCAGCGAAGAGGTAGAAGTCTCCACAGACGATAACCTCTTCCAAATGGAGGACGTGAGGATTGAGGTTATGCGTGCTCGCGGTGCAGGTGGACAAGTTGGTAATCTGGTAGGTTGCATGAATAAAGTCTGACGCTACATTGCCAGCACGTCAATAAAACCGAGTCTGCTGTGCGGTTGACACATATGCCAACCGGGGTCACTGTCTCAATGCAAGACGAGCGCAGTCAACACCAGGTTGGCTTCCTAGGCTCTATGCAATGATGCCGTGAGTGCTCATTTCGTTGTCCACAGAACAAGCGCCGTGCGTTCCAAGTCCTTCGAGCCCGTCTCATGGACATGAAAATCACCAAAGACATAGCTGAGCGCCGTGCGACCCGCCAGAACCTCGTTCGGACGGCTGATCGTAGCGAGAAGATTCGAACATACAACTATGCTCAGGCAAGTCCTTAGTCCTCCTGCCTGACGTGTCCAACCTCGACTCTCCTCAGGACCGAGTCACCGACCACCGTATAGGCTTGTCACTAATGAACCTTCAATCCTTCATGGAGGGTGATGGCATGCAGGAATTTTTAGACGCTATGAAGCGTAATTGGGAGGAGGAGATGATGGAGGAGGCTGTGAGCGAAGCGGACTCGAGTTATTAGAGTCAGCCACATACCGCACGCCATGATATGTTTGAGATGAGCTTCAACAGAGTCACCATCATATTAGCATCCAGCTCAAACGCATGGGGGGGGAGTATGTGGGCTGTTGACTGCGTACTCGATCACCGACCCAGATTGGACTTGAACATGGGTGAATAGGCAAGTTTTTGAGTCAAACCATTGTTTCAAAATTTGGTCTCTGACATGTGGTAAGTGGCGCCAATGAAATACATATGTAAGGTCAATTAAGAAGTAAATTCAGTACTGGAGAAAGAGACCAAGTCGTATGCAACATCATCTGTGTCGGAACGACCGTCTTGGCTGGACGACCTACATGATCAGACAACCCGAGCTTCCTGAGAGCCCGAGCTCTTCGATTTCTTCTTGCGCGGCTTCGCGCTCGTTGGCACGTAGTTTCTCTCGGGACTCCAGAGGGAACCAGTCGGACATGAAGTTGAGTAGGGCATAGTCAACATTAGCTGAGATCTAAAGGTCAGTCATGAAGAGAAGAGGTGGTATATATACTCACTGCGGTCTGCCTTGAGAACTGTAGGTGCGCGGCATATTGGACAATTCGCCTTTGCGCGCTTCTGCAGTTTCACGAGACACCTGGATCGACAGGGAACACATTGATACCGAGATCAGAGAATTAGGGAACGTTGCGTACCTGACGCAGAATAAATGGCCGCAGCCAAGTCTAATAGGTTTAAACGCGATACTCGTGCAGATAAGGCACGAATAATCGTCGATGTGTGGTACAACTGGCAAAAGAGTCTCTCCAATTGCCTGTACGAGAAGTCTGGGCAGCGATATCGGAGGTTGACGAATCAAAGCAAGGTCGGTCGAGGAAGGTGCAGGTATAGGCCCGTTCCATTTAGAGAGAAGATGAGGGGGGATCGGAAGAGCAGTGCGTTTGGTATGTTTCTTGAGTATCTTGCGAGTGGCCTCCGCATTCGCGAATTGGAACTGTAACTTGGTTAGTGGCTTGATCCAAGGGACGAAAGGCTAGATGTTCCTACATACCTTCTTGATGTCTAGGATAAATACGTTCAATGTCAAGAACAGATGTAGGGCCTCCTTGCTACCCGCAAGCCTCAAGCATCCTGTCTTCTCCTGTATCCGCCGTTCAAATAATTGAAGTCGCTTCTCTGCATCTTCTACACTCCTTTCACCCCGATTCAACTCTCCGACGCCTTCGAACACTTCCGCTTCAACGTAGAACTGAAATACTTCTCGCCATGTATAAAGGTCTGATTTGCCCCCCGAGCCAGGACGTATGGTTGCCGCATTACTGGCAGTTAGAGAATAGGCTGCGAAAGAACCAGGAGCGGAGGAGGATGCTGGGCGGGCTCTCGCAGATATTGCACCAGCAAGCGCAGTGAGAGTTGAATTGAAATTATCGTATAGATCGTTGAAGTGCTCGGAGAGCAAAGATAAGGTTGAGGTAAGGAGTTGGAAGAATGCGGTGTCAGAGCGTAGAGGTATTATAACGTCGCTGGGATGCCGTCAGTACCAGGCAGAAAAGAAGTCAAGTAGAAGCATACGTTTGTTTTGAGATGTCATACGGAGTGGGAGCTTCCTCTCCAAAGATAACAGAACGAAGCTGTAGACCATGAATTATACTCCCGAGTACATTGTCTGGTATCTGAGGATCCGCGGGTGAATCTGATTGTTCCGTGGAAATAATGGGAGCGGTTGCATGATGAGGGTATTTGAGTGAAAGTCGAAGTCTGGGTTCGAGATATGTTGACCCCGAGGCGATCTCGTAGACGACGGTGGGCTGGTGTGAACTCTCTGGTTCCTCTTCCGGCGTCACACAATCCAAGTTCTCACCCAGTTCTTGCAAGCTCGCAGGCCCAGGGATTGTTTCTCCATGTTCGAGTAACTTTTGAAGGATCGAGGGATTGAGTCCTAGCGAGCTGAGCTCAGTTACGACTTGATTGATGAGTTTCTTGAGCTACAATTCGAAACGAAGTATTATGGCCCTGGCGCCTAAAAATTAATCATCAACCCACTTACCCGACGGTATTCAATAGCGTTATCTCGGAGCTCAGGCGGCAGAGTGAGGAGTAGTTGGGTATATGTTTTTGAGAAATGCATTCCTCCGCCGCACTAAAAAGCAGTCAATAACCAAGTTGCATGGTAGAACATTACAAGCGAGCCGCAGCTAAGCTGTCAGTCAAGTCTACGAGGTATATTATTATCATATTCATGTGCATGAACGTTACAATGAAACAAGGTTGTTATAGTGCAATTGAGTCATACAAATAATATTGATAGTATTGTCTGAGATGAAAATACAATTGACCGGCGAAACTTACTATGTAGTACACAACTACGTTCTACCTGTTAGATTAGCTTCAAACTTTCAAGTTGAAGGCTAAACTCTGCACATAGAGACCCATTGGTCATGTTGAACACCTGGGCGGCTATGAGCGACGGGTGAATAAAACAAGATAAAACCCCACATTGTTCGTGTTCTCTTGTCAGTTGCACAGGATATCCGATGCTGTGTAGGGTGCCCTGTAACTCAGTCAGACCACTAGTCTCAATACCCAGGGAGCGGAGTTGAAAACAACACCTGCGGGCGCTTCCTGACCATAACGTCTGCTGGTCGTCTGGTTCGGGACTAGACAATCACCATATGGTAACGTCAAACCTCGTCAAATTGTCCCTGGCTGACTGAGCAGATGCTATCTATCACAAACCGTCGTCATAGCACCTGTGAAGTAACGCCCGAGATAGCTTCAGAGCGTGCTGTTCGACGGTGACACTTGGCGAGGTCGAGGTGACTAGAAAAGCACAGTTCGGCAATAAAGGGGTCAGCGGTCAAGAGCCCGAAAACATATCTTATGATCCCTGTGTAAACACCTTACCAATCATGAAGAAAGTTGCGTATGATGACGCATGATGGTGCAGTAATTACGAAGCTTGGTCTGCCATGTCAACGCAGCTGCCGAACGTAGGATTTGTTGGGGTGCACTATCGCGAGGCCAGCCGTGTTGCTCTCTCAAAAAATGGGATTGCGCAGCTCCGAAGTGCCTGGCACACTTTGGTATTCGATCATGGCGGAGAAAACTGGCCGTTACCGGAAATACGACCCGGAGCAGCTCTGAGCAAGCCATTGACCACGACAAGACCCCGGTCAGGGTTATAGAGCCTGTCAGGGCTATGAATTTAGGGAATCGCACGGGTACGGGTGATACCGCGGTTTTTGGCGTGCGGGTACGGGTACGGTGTGCATAGGCTGTACCCGCTCGTACACCGTACTCTTTCACCGTGGGTACATAGGCGGTGTTTTGTGGATTGGTGGGCTATACTAGGCAACTCCTCGGCACTATTCAGAAACCCTATAGGAACTGGCACCACAATCTTCCAACGGAGCTGCAATAAATGTAAATGTTAGTCTGCCTCAGCACACTTCGTCCGTACTATTCCCAACCTCAAACAGCGTGAATCACGGACAGAAACGATGGATCGGGGTGAGGAGTCCAACACAGATCCACTTTCGTTCAATGTATTGAGCGAAGTCAGTCATGCTATGTTCACAGAGCTGCTTTCAGCCAGCGAGGCTCCCAGAGGTATTGTATAAAGCCGCGACACCATGTTAGAAAAGGTCAATTCTTTCACTCGTCACGATGCCTATCATGTAGTCGGACATACCACAATGTGATAATAACCTCTTTCCTCGAGTCTTCGTCCTGGTCTCAAACTCGAGTACTTCAGTGAGCATTCCTGGGAGTAACATTGGATTGATGCGGCCAAGGAATTGGTTCGCACGGAGTTCGTTAGAAAGTACGAAAGAATGACAGATGCACCCGAGCACAACAGCACACTGACTGTCCTTTGTGCGTAAGACAATCGTGACTTCATGCCGTTGTGCTAATATTTAGCTGAAAGGATGACAACTTTGGTGATTATGATTATGCTCTCGGTACGCCATCCACCTTAACTATGTGTGTGTGTGTGAACTGGATGAGTACCTCCGTCTTCCCACTGTCAAGATCAATGACCCACTTGCATGGTGGCAAAATCACCGCCGCACGTACGCCACACCACATCGCATGGCATTGGACTTCCTTTCCGTCCCGGGTCTGTGTCCGTTGTTATACAAGATCTAGTCACTCACCACCTCACAGCAACGTCAACGGCTGTGGAACGAGTCTTCTCACAAGGGCGGCAGCTCCTTCACTTCACCCGGAGCTGGCTCCCCCCATCTGCGATCCGTGCATTTCGTTGCCTTGGTGCTTGAGGAGAAGGTGCGAATTGCTCTTCATGGAGGGCTTCTCGCTGCTGTCACAAACCGGAAACGCAAGCAGAGAAATATAGACACTGAGGATGAGGAGGAAAACACGTAGTTTATTGCTGACTGCTGTCTTGGACCAAGTATTACCCGTACTTGGTCATTTTCTTAGCATAACCTGGATACAGTACCCACGGTGTTTAGAGCACACCGCCAGATCAACTGGTCGTGTGTACTCGTACCCCTAGCGGGTAGGGTGCGAGTAGGGTGTGAGTAGTGTGTTGACTTTTCACCTGCGGTGTCGCCCGTGCGGAACCCTAGTTGTGATAGATCAGTAGTAAGTTAGTTTGGAAACCCTGACGACACCCGATAGTTCGTCGTTCGCTAGCAAAAACGATGCTCGTCTTAAGGGTGTGGAACAATCAGAAGGTGATCGGTTGATCTGGCATGGTTTCCCGACGGGCTCGATTGTGTTGGTGGATCAGGTTAGAGCACCAGCAGTCGGATGAGCGATTAGTAGCACGAGCCTTCTCAGTTCTGTTAGGAACGAAAGCCTTTGCCAAATAGCCTCTTTTGGTAAGTGGGCATGTGGTCGTCCGACTACTGGCTCGTGTAAATTTGGCCCCGTTCTGTGAAGAGTCTTGCCAGCTTTGGCCTCTATCACCACCATGGATGCATTTCTGACATTTCTGGCCCATGCAACAGACGACGACGACACGATTGATCCCGAACTCCCGCCAGGTTCGCCACCAACATGTGAGTTTCTACCGCCATCACGCTCCATGCCAGAAGTTTACGCCTTGGGCAGACACGTTCGAAGGGCCTTGGTTCACGACACAAATTCTACTTTCGTCATACATCGGGATTGTTTCGTTTCTATTATTTTCTTACTGTCGTTCTCGATGGCCCTTGCTCTTCGCTCCTCGCACAAAGTTGAAAGGTTCGTGTCACTACTTCTACCCACCACATTGTGCTAATGCTCAATTGCAGGGTTTTCCCCTCATGAAGCCCATGCCCACTCTGCCTTCTTTGGTTGGATTATGCCCACTTTGAGAATTTCAGAGTACACTGTCCTGCAGATTGTTGGACTGGATGCTGCAGTGGTACATTGTTTCCTAATCTCGCATGTTAGGCTATCCTTAAGTCGCACTACAGCTGCTTGGCTTCTTCAAAACGTCGTTCTATTTATTCTCGGTATGTTCAGTGTTTGCCATTGCGATTTTAATGCCCATCAACTGGAAGGTATGTCGCATTACACTCGTATGTGGTAGATGGGCTCATATACCTCAGCATAATATTGGGATTGGCGGCGGCGCTGATGACGACGAGAACGATTGGCCGCAGTGGGTCTCTTCCAGTGCCGACACGCTACCCGGCGACCATGACTGGCTTGACCTCATCAACGACGCCAATTCCTATCTCACAGTGCATTTCATTTTCACATATCTATTCACCGCTCTCGCGCTTCGTTTCCTATACAAAAACTATCGCCGTTATATCCGTTCGCGCCAGCTCTTCTCGCTGGAGCTGGTCCATTCTATCCCGGGACGCACTGTGATGATCACTTGCTTGCCACCCTACTTGCGTTCAGAACGTGCACTCGCGGAATACTTCGAGAACATCGGATTAGGCGTGGAGAGCGTTTCAGTCTGTAGAGAAGTCGGAACATTGAAGGCTTTATTGGACCAGCGGACAAAAGCGTTATTGAAACTGGAGAGCGAGTGGACAAAGTATGTGGGAAACCCAAGTATCGTGGAGTCTTATGATCCCTCAGAAAATGTTATCCCACAATCGGGTGACGTCGAACCATCAATAATGGAGAGCCAATCCGCCAGATTTGTTGTTCCACACCGCCGACGTCCTACTCTTCGTCCTGGCTGGCTTTCCGCCAAGGTGGATGCGCTGGAGTACCTCGAGGCTAGGTTCAAAGAAGCAGATGACAAGGTTAAAAAATGGCGAAGGATCGGCAAAACTAAGGCCACACATGTTGCTTTTGTCACGTTTGAGAAAATGTCTAGTGCAGTAAGGTGGATAACTATCCTTTCATTTGGTGCGCTGACTGCGCTTTCTAGCAAATTGCTGTGCAGACGGCGCACTCACTTGATCCATGGGAGGTGAAGACTCACCCAGCCCCCGAGCCACGGGATATCGTTTGGTCTTATATTGCCCATACTCCGGGTTCACTGCTTTGTCGAGAGCTCCTGGTGCTCGCTGCTGTCGGACTGTTACTATTTTTCTGGATTTTCCCCATTACCGCCCTCGCTAGTTTGTTAAGCTACAAGGAGATCAAGAAAGTGATGCCCTGGCTTGGAAGAATCATCGACAGCAATGACAAGATTCGAGCCATCGTTCAAAATTCGCTCCCTTCCTTTGCTATGATCACTCTGAATGCCATGCTGCCGTTCATCCTTGAAGGTAAAGTCAGACACAGTGCACTCACAGACCTCTCGACTTATATCTTATAGGATTGACGTACGCTCAAGGCTACAAAGCGCGCAGTTTGGTCGAGTACTCAATGCTGCGAAAGTCAGTGCTAAACGCCACACCAAAATGACAGGAATCTGACTTCCGAAATCTAGATATTTCCTATTCCTTCTCGTCAATGTTGTGTTCATCTTTCTCTTGGCGAGCACCTATTGGCAGCTAGTTAGAGATTTGGCCAATTCACCTGCCAAAATTCCTGAGAAGCTGGCAGAGGCGTTGCAGAAAGGTCGAGCTAAGTGAGCACAGGCAAATCGCGGTGGTTTTCGCAGCTAACAATACTGTTAGGCACTTCTTCCTATCCTACGTCATCCTGCAAGGTAGGTTCATCCATTTGCGTCTTGAATTTGAGTTGACATTCGGGTTAGGGGTTGGTATCATGCCTTTGCAATTGCTTAACCTTGGCGTTCTAATACCTCGTATGATTTTCCGGATTTTCTGGACGCGAACCCCTCGAGGTATATTTCTTGCTTATCCTGTGCTATGTCACTAACATCATGCAGATTTTGCCGAGGTGAACGCTCCACCCATGATAAATTATGGCATCGTATACCCTCAAGCAATCCTCATCTTCGTCATCACAATCTTGTACAGTGTAGTCCAGCCACTCATCGTAATCTTCGGTGCAATCTACTTCGGGGTGGCATATATTGTCTATAAGTACAAGCTTTTATTTGGTGAGTCATTCAGTCTTGTTCAGCGAATCTGGGGACTAAGTCTTGTTCCCAGTGTTTTACAAGCCTTACGAATCGCGAGGTCAAGCGTGGCCACTAACCTTTGTGCGGCTCATCTGGGGCATCATCATTTTCCAAATCTTCATGATTGGCATCCTCACGCTGCGGCAATGCTACATTATGTCCTCACTCCTCGCGCCGTTGGTCGTAGCAACTGTTGTTTGGTCTTGGTACATTCACAAGACTTTCCAACCATTGAGTAACGCAGTGTGCTTGAGCTCCGTGTGCGAGGTAGAGAGGGGGGAGGAGGCTGCGGATGTTGTGAGGTTAAGAGAGGGACACCCAGTGAGCTGGTCACAAAGGTATGTTGGAAACGCTGTATTTTGATAAGTGCTCATAGGTTGCATGCAGCAACCTAAGTCGCAGAAGATACGCGCAAAACGATGAGACACTATACGTTGCTCCTGAGGATGAGAGGACGGACTACGTAAATCACTCCTTTCTCTTTATTGAGATCACATCTTCTGAACACTTGGCAACAGTCACAACCGCCGATGGCAAACTGGTACAAGGGCGTCCTGAAGTAAGTTGTTCTGACTGGTGATGACGTAATTAGCGTTGAACTGAAGTCCTAGTACTGGTAAACGACGATATGGGCATCCCGCTTTCACCGGTGTTCTTCCTGAGCCCTGGCTTCCGCTGAAGAAAGGGCAAACACTTGTAAACGGCCTTCGCAACGGTGCAACAAGAACACCTTTAGATTCAACGCAAGGAATCGTACTCAATCTCCGCAATCGGTACAGTATGTTGCGAAACAAGGTTCTGGCGGCACGCCGCTCGCGGACCACCACAAATGGCGAGACTGCGGAGAGGACGTCTCCACGAGAGGAGCATGCCTTAGTCCCCGACGCTAGTGCCTCCAACCCATGGGCAGATGTTGACGCAGGCATGTCACACTCGCAGAGCAGCCTCAACCATCGTCTCAGCTTCGATCCTGCGTCTGGAGTTATCATGTTGCCCGAAGATGATGACTGGCTGGCGGAGGATTATGATTCGTCTGACGAGGACTATGGCAACGTGACGCCACCATCAGGGGAACCAAGTAATGCATCGCAAGAGGGTCTTCCCCTGCACGGGTCGCCCCCCACAGCAACGGCGTCGCCGAAGCGTCGCCATGGGACATATTACCACCACCCTGAGCGTCGCAGGCCAACCATTCCCGGAGCGTTTCCCTCCTGACGAAGACAGACTTTGCGTTTTCTATGATATACACCCATTATCATATGTGTAGACTCTAAATCTCCCTTAACAATTGATCGACTGTTACCACGCTGTACTACAGGAGTATGTGGGGTCAGGCCCTACTAGTAGAAGGCGCGATGTCACTTAACAGACCATGTGGGTAATACCTTAAAGAAGCCAGATATTGCAGCCGAGGGTGAGCGCGACCAGGTCCGTCCAAGCTCGTCGTTTATGTCACCATTGCGTTGGCCATAGCACTATTGAATAAACTTTGTATGGTCGCTTGGCCAGCTATTGTACAATCCCCGACTCATGTCGCAATCGTCCTCAAAGTCACAGATACAACAAAACTTGCCACCCTCTTCTGCCCGCATCCGTATCGTCAACGACAACCACATCCAACGTGAACGTGACCGTGAAGGTCCGGTCCCATCCAGCCTGAGTCTGCTTTCTGCTCGCAGACCCTCATGGGCTCCCCCACTTTACGATCATTCTCAAGACAGTATATCTGCCGGTCTCGCGTCGTATCGCGATGTTCCGACCCTCGGTTTCGCGCCCCAAGCAAGTAAACGCTCTTTACCGTCTACCTCTCCGGATGACGGGGGCAATTTCAGGAGGAGCTTGCAAATTGATATGAAAGACCTCGTCGGAGATGCCGTGGGCAGCGTGAGTATTCCGACCCTCTTCACCTGCAGAGCATAGAGCCTCCAACTTTGGACTTATAGATGAGCATCAGCCCAGCGAGTCGTGATATCGTCCTTGCAGCGTGAGCAGGTAGATTCAGCTGGATTTTCATCACTAACCATTTAACCCCCAGTCGACGCGGTCTGTTCATCATTGACCTCGAAGCACCGCTAGAAGTCCCCAGATTTTTGCCTCAAGGTGGGACTTGGGATGTAGCAGATGTTCAATGGAACCCACACCATTTACGAGCCGAATACATCGTTTCTACTTCCTCCGAAAAGCTGTAGGCCAATATGCGCACTCAATCACTGGCATGCTGCTTATTTACATTTCAGTCTCATATGGAATCTTATGGTGATAGGAAAGACGTCCATTGTGCACATCTTACACTCTCATTATCGTGCAATAACGGATATCAATTGGCATACATCTGAGCCGGATACGGTATGTAGTGTTGGGATTGATTCGTGGTTATGGTCTTGGGATTTGCGAGAACCCCGCAAGCCAGTGATGGGTGCGTACCCTCTTCCTCTCATGTGTCCTTCATGAGCTGATGCACTTGACCTGCTTCAGGACTTTGTGCATTCAATGGTGAGCACCAAGTACGTTGAATGTGTCATCTTTTTGAACCCTGCTCAGCGGGAGGCACACAAGTCAAATGGAATCGCCAAGACCCCAATGTCCTCGCCTCCTCACACTTGGACGAAGTCCTCATCTGGGACCGTCGGGTTTGTCCATTCATTCTCCTTTTACTTTCAGTGACCTACATCTCACTTGGCACGAGCAGAAAGGTTCCCTCCCAACTGCTCGCATTCGGGCTCACAATGCTAAGATCTACGGCATCGACTGGGCTCACGCCCGCACCCACGACATCGTGACCTGTTCTCTTGACAAGACGATTAAAGTGTGGAACGTACAGGACGCTTCTGCTTCTGAGTTCCCCAAGTCCTGGTCTCACTCCAAAGCGATCTCTGAGCAACAACCACAGCCTCTGACAACGATTACGACACGGTATCCCGTGTGGAGGGCCCGAGATCTACCGTTCGGGAGGGGTATACTCACTTTACCGCAGAGAGGCGAGACGGCTCTTGAGATGTGGGCAGAGGGAAATAACACAGTGCCTGTGGAAGTGTTCGAGGGGCATACGGATGTGGTGAAGGAGTTTGTCTGGCGGAAGGGAGGTTTGGGTGAGTGTATAATGCATCTCCCCCCTGTTTTGCGTAACATACTTCCCTTTGCTCAGAAGGGGGGGAGTATCAACTTATAACGTGGTCCAAGGATCGGACGCTGAGGTTTTGGCACGTGGATTCGGAGACTATGGAGGTGATTCCTTCTTTATTGTCTATGCAATCCTAGACATTGCTTACTCCGATCCTCAATGAAGAAAACAGGGTACATTCCGGGTCCCACCAAACCTCCCACTCAATCGCGCTTCTTCGCTGACTTCGGACGACCACACCAGTCATTCCGACACGCCCCAGAAGGATCCGAAGGTACACCAGCTGTGTCAGCGCCCGTGGGTTCGCGCAGCATACTGGCAGAGGTGCGCGCGGGCCCGGGGCCAGCTGGACTCTCTGGGGGGAAGAAACCCGCGAATCCAGTGTTGCAGCCTCATCATGGGAGTGCGGCGAGAGGCAAGGGAATATTATTGCTTGATTCTGGACCACCAGCGTCTCAGCATCCGATGCATGTGCGGCATCCTCAAGTCGAGGGCGAGGATACACATCGAGCGCACAATCATGTTCAAGATCAGAGTCAAAGTCGAAACCAGGGTCAAAGCCACGGCAAAAATCAAAACCAAAGACCCGTTCCGATCCCAGGTACGACGATGACAATGTCGCGAGGCCATGCAGCGGGCGGGAAGAGTGCGAGGGTGGGTATGGATGCATTTACTTGGTTGGCGAGCGTTAGGGTTGGGGAGAGGAGGGATGGAAGTTCGGGGAGGGATAGCGGCGTCAGTAGTGAGTCGAGGTCAAGGACGTCGTCGGGGAAGGACGGTGTCGTGCCGGGACTGGGGCAGAAGAGGAAGAGAAGCGAGAGTCGACTTCGGGAGGGGAAGGAGGGGGAGGGGGCTCAGAGTTTGCCTGATGAGCGAGTGTCGTTTTCTTCGACCCTGAGGTGACTTAGGCATGGGTGAATGCTGATTAGTGCGCAGGATTACGTCTGTGCTCACGAAACTTTCCACTTCGAAGATCCGGCTCGAGAAGGTGAGCGAACAAGCAATGGCTCACGAACGACATTCCTGACTTTTGTTATGAGCACGAACTGACTAAGAAGCGGACTTGTACATTGGGTTTGCACGGCCCTTGGGGGGACGAATCTTCTTCCGTCTTTATACGTGTCTCCTTCCGATTCCCCAAAGGCTACCCACACGCTCCCCATCCTGAAGGCACCCCGGAAATCGAACTCGAGCGCAGCCCACTGATATCAATGCAGCACCGAGCCTTTATGCTTCGGCGGCTCCGAACCATCAGAGAACGTCGTCGACCGTGTCTCGAAGCGTGCTTGAGGTTTTTGTTGTTCGGAGATGAGAATGAACAAATGGGGATTCCGGTCGATATGCGGTCAGACTCGTCGTCGGAAGATGAGGGACCAGCTACGAGGAAATCGAGGGATTTCACAGTTTCGTTGTTAAGGAATAATAAGAATCTAGCAGAGCCGAGGACTTCACAGGGTGTTTTCGGCCCGAATGGTGAGTGCCTTTTGTGCTCCAGTGGATTTGCTGATCAAGAACGGCATAATTAGGTGAATTGGTTTGTTTCTTCAGAGCGCCGCCTCGGATAGTGCGCCATCACCAAGTTGGTGGCAGTGGTGAAGTTCCGGATTCCCCAGCAACTACTTCTCGATCACCACAGGCCTCGCGGTTTTTCCAATCCCCAGCTTTATTGTCCGACGCTGTGCGTCGCCTCGGACTCGCAGCTACAGACCAGCGTTCAGACATCATGGGCTCTCAGCGGCCGGGGGATAGCGAGAATACTCTGCGCATTATGACAAATCTCCTCACCTTCTCCCAACAAAGGGTACAACGGGACTCAGCCTTTGAATCGAAGGACAACACTGGCACGAATAATCTCAATAACAGTGTTGCCATGATTCCTACACGGCGGAGCACAGTACTTATCAAGGTGCCCAGTGATATCTCGTTTGCAAGGCGAAAGGTCGCGGCAGCGTATATCTTCCAAGCGGGTACCCTCGCAGAGCTTTGTGAAGCCAATGCGAAAATTGCAAGGGAACATGGGCATTTTGCCCACGAGAGGGTGTTCAGGACGCTTCAGAGCTTGTTCCCGGGTCATCAGACGACGCAAAATATTTTTGGGGTCGTTGGTCGCCAGATTGTTGATAAACTGTGGGTACATTATGGATCTCCTCGGAGGACGCGGTTTAATGGGTTTCGTAGACACAAAGAGTTTTGCGCAAGCCATGACGTGCAAATGCTCGCCGTGATATCAGTGGTACTGTTGAAAGCCTACGTTTCATCCGTAGAGCAACGTGAGTGACTTTCGGTTTTACGCTGTGTTTCCCAGTGTTCAACATCGGCTGTAGCTACTACCCAAACGCCTTCAACCAAAGAATCCTCTCCTACAGTCTCCAAGAACGAAAATGACTACTTCAGTCTTTTGAGGCCCAAAGATTCCCGGGCAGCTGCCCTGTCTCCCGGATGGCCCCGCCTTCCCTCCACATCCCCAACCGCCAGCAATTACCCTGCTGGATCCTCTCTCTCTACATCGAACTCCTCTCGAGGCTCGTGGTCGAGCCTTTTCAATACGGGCAGTGTCCGGCAGTTTATGTCAGGTGTCCAAGACTCGATCTCCACGCCACTCGATACACTACCTGGTAGGCTATCTGTCCCTATACCTGGCGCTGAAAGCGTGCTGCGTCTCCGGAACCCGGAGTCACCACGTCACAAGGGTGGGAGGGACCAGTCATCAACTGCCTCGCCCATATCCAAGTCATGGTCGGAGACGCAGGTGACCCCTCTCAACCGACCCTCTCCATTCTCAGTGGCGAGTCACGGAAGACGCCCGACATTTTCGCAGGTCATCAGTCCAAAACAAGTCATACAGGAAAAGAAGCTGATTATCATCGAAGAGGAGTCTGAGCGGGTGGAGGCAGCAAGGTCAGGTTACCCATATGCCATCGATTCGAATTCACTAGATGTGTTTGCAGACCGGGCTTAGAAGCTGGACAACTCGCACAGTTTGCCTGTCATATATTAACATACGCTAATGTGTTGTACAGCTGGCAATTACTGAACAAACGGCTGGAGCTCTTGACCGCAGTAAGGACGTCACCCTTCATCAGGACTCCGCCTCAGAATATGGATATGGGTTTTAGTGGGTGTCATTCCTCGCATGGTTGTACCAGCACCAGTGACAGTCGTGTGCAGACATTCAACCAGCATGTGGAAGATGTGGCCATGGCCAATCTGCCAACGAGGAGTCTTGTTCGATGTGCGGTAATCGCCACACGAAGCCGTCTTGTTCAATCTGCAGACTTCCTGTCAAAGGCAAGTCGAATCTGTAACTCTGGACTGGGGCTTATCGACATTATGCACAGGTCTTGCACGGAGCTGCGGGCAATGTATGCATATCACGCATTTGAAGTGCTGGAGAGATAACAAGTCCGATACCTGTGGGACTGGGTGCCGTTGTCGGTGTAGTGGCTTGGGCGCAGGGTCGGGGCGCAATTCGTTCATTTATTCGCCTGTACCTGTTCCACTCCTGTTGTAAAGTCACGACCATGTACGTCACCAAATTTGGACTGACCAGTTCGAGGGTCAATGTCCACCTGAGATAAGGTGAGGGACAACTGTTGTCTGAAGGAACTATGTAATGCATGGTGAGACCTGGTTCAAAGTTTGAGAGTCGGAGAAGATATGTGTGCACTCTCTGATCATCACTGTTGGATATATTTATCTAGACTCCTGAAACGACTTTCAATTTCATGATGGGCAACACCAGCTTGGTAATTATATCATCGGACATGTCTAGTGAGCGAACTTTGACTGACCCAAAAGACATCATTAATATTTGTGGAGACCCTCCAGCGAAAGTCTGACATCAGGCCGGGGTGGATTAGGTCCCTCCGCGTCTGGGTGATGCCACCTGCCCTTCATTTTTGCTCAATTGACCCCTCAAATCAGTGTTCTCCCGGTCAGTGAATGTTCACGGTGGTTGCAGAACGTTTATCGGTGAACTTTCCCATGGATGCAATTGGACTGAACGCGTGGAGTGTCACAAGTCAGAGCTGAAAATTATAGAATCAAGGCCGATTGGCTGGGAAGATCAGGTGCTGGATATCATAGATCTAGAGTGATACGTCAGTGCGAATCAAGTAAATCAGATACACTCTACTCTACCAGCATATCCTCTGACTGATCTGGGTCGTCAATACTCTCTGCATCTAGATCAAGGAGCCGGTGTAACGCAGGGTCATCGTCTAAGCACCGAGCAGCAGTCTTATAGAATGAACCAAGCCACGACCATGCGCGTGAATAATCCAAGGGTTCTTTGATAGGTATGCGGGTGTACTTTGAGTGAGTCGTTGACGTTTGGAGTGATGTGATGAGAGATTGGAAAGCGCCGGACTGGCAACCAGGTTGGGTGCCGTTACGATTGGAATTGGTAGCGTGGGGAGTAGAGGGGATGCGAATGATGGGTATACGCTACTACTAGTAGCTTTGTCCACTTTGAAGTGATGCTAGGGTTGAGGGTTGTAGGATAGCGCCCGCAGCTGGAAGGACTGCATGTTGGAGTTTGTGAGGTGAGTACGATTCATGGTATTCCCGTTGAGCTCGGGAACGGACATCGTTGGGGTGCAACTCGCAGTCGCGAAGATGGCAGAGGGGGGTGGTCTGCAGACCGATCAGCCAAATTCGATGGGCATCAGTTTGTGCCGTCGCACAAACTGCATAAGACTGGTCAGCATGAAATCGATTGGATAGATGGGAACACGCTGCCCCATGCTGATTTGGCCTTGATCCATTTACTGATCTCGAGCAATGCACTGCTCGTAGATTCGAGTACTTATCATGCTGACCATTGATGTATTGTCTTTGTTCGCATATCCGGGGTGTTCAGTAAAGTGGTCCCACCACCATCCCCAATTTAAACACTTCTTGCCCGAGCTTCGGCTAGCCATTGGGAGGGAACTCTCTGTTTGGCGAGTTTTTGCAGTGATCGTAGTAGGTATGCTGTCGAGTTCTTTGCTTGTGAATACTCACGCGGGGCACTGCAATTTTCAATGAGGTAAATCTGGGTTGAGGGAATCGATAAGATTGTTGGTACTAGAATCTAGTATTTGCAGCCTAGAAGGACCATGGAATCGCTCACAGTCAAGTTCAAGTGACCGTGAAGTTCATCGACTTTTCCACGATTTCCGGTTAATGACCTTAACCTGCGTTCACTGACTGGCAGAACGCTGCCTCAAATGGCTCTCACATTCGTCAAGGGGCGTGGAGTCCGTCCATAGCACTGCCCCCCGAGCTCAACGTTGGGAGTGCGCAAGTCAACGCTCAGGCTTGGAAGCATCTTGCAGCCACCAATGCTTGCCTCGCACACCCCGGCCATTTGCGCGTCAGTCTCGTTTAGAAGTGTCACCTGGCCAGTTCTCACAGGATCGATACTTCCTCAGACCATCAAGTGCATCTATTTCTCAAGTTGCTCAACCCAATCCCAGTGCATCAGTTCTCTCGTATGTTACATTGTTAGTGTTTATCCGAAAGCAAGGTCGAGGGTCAAGACAATGTCAGTGATGCGGCAGACGGTCCGATATGTGTGCTGCGTTCTCCATGGAAGATGCGTGTGAGTAAAGACGATCAGGAGGGGGTAATTTGGCGTGGATCACTCTGTTCCCGCTGCATCGGGTTTCTAAATGCTTGAGCAACCAACCTACATGGACATCGCTAACGTTACCCTCCGCTATACCCTCACCAAGATCCCCATGTACACTACTTGTACGACCGCCTCGAGGAAGAGGAACGTGATGCGTCGTTTGCGTTGTGCAGGAGAGACTGTGACTGGAGTCGTGGTACTTGCAAGATCGGGGAGGACGACCGAACGGAGGGAGCGAAGCTGGTAAAAGACAGAGGCGATGGCGGTGCGTGGGGGACAAGAATGAGGGAGGAGCAACACAGCAACAACGTGTCACTAACCAGGAAAAACGCGTTCGCAGCAAAGGCATACAGGAACACAAGCCAGTATATGGTGGTGCCCGGGTCGATTAAACCCGTAAGCAACGTCAATATTACTCTATATGTGGGTAGGTTAACGCGTATACGCGTAGGATATGCGCTTACCTACCCTACGAATTTGTAGCCGCCATACGCGATGAGGTCAATGACTTGACCTGACCCTGGAACGTTGAGCAAGTAACAGCCTCCTTTGACGAAGAGAAAGTCGAGTAGAACGACGACGAGTGCGCGCGATGCAGATGCGCCGAGAATCTGTGGGTGGAAACGTTCCTGGAGACCCGTTTGGAGAGCGGCTACGAGGATGTAGGTGACGAGAGCCATGACTAGGGAACGGGAATGAGAAGTAGATAGCGAGTAAACAAAGACGCGACTTACGTGGAATGTACAAGTCGGGGCAATTTATGTCGTCTCTTGGAGGTTGCCATTCAGTTTGACCAGTCTCTGAACGGCGTATTTTTCTTGACCAGGGTCTATGTCTCCAAGGGAAGATGACGAGTTGTAGTTTTTTGATGACGTATGAATTTGAAACATTGAAGTGGTGTTTGAGGAGGGAGAGAGGAATGAAGCCACCGAACTGAAAGGACATCAGCACACTCCAGTGAATCAGACAGGAGTAGTAACTGACGTTCTTCTGCACGTAGTCCTGACCAGCAGCAACAGCACTCTGACCAAGCTGCATGCCAAACTGTGCAGTCGCATCATTCATGCCCCATGCAGCGAAGTCGCCTGAACCTGGGCCGGGCGTTGAAGGGGGTTCTGGAATGAATGTCGGGTGAGTCGGGACGGGATGTTGGAGAGGTGGTGGGGATCGCGAATAGTAGTTACTCATCCTGCAGATGATTACGGTCCTAGTCCGGTCTTGGAGTCGTGTCAGTCAGTCGTGTCAGTTCCGTGTTCTTGAACTCATTGCGTAACAAACACACACAAATACCGCTTACCACCTCAACCCATAAAAATCAAATTGGCAATCCCCGTCTTTCCTTCTTCAACCTCTTCGTTCATCCACTCCTTCCCCATCTACGCGTCGTGTCATCTCTCTTGTGCACGTCGCCATGTCCTTTTCTCCCGTACGCGTAACAAACACCCCTGCCATAAAAAACGCCCCCCTCATCGGTATTGCGGAGGGTAATGGCTACTTTTCGAATGCTCATTTGGCCGCTCTCGTCCTTGGCGTCCCTTACATCGTAAAACGCATCCTTCCAATCGTCAATCGCGGTGGAATAAAAACTTACTTATTCCTTGTCGTCATTCTTGGCATGCCCATCACAGTCGCGTACTGGACAGTCGCGTCCATGTATGGAAAACGCAAGAACCAAAAGGTCATCCTTCCCGGAAGGGAGATCGAGGAGTATATCACGATCAATGACCCAGAGCTCAAGGCCCTCTACCATGGAAAGGAAAAGATTCCCATGCAGGTATTCCACGACGCGTACTTTGAGGGAAAGATTGACTTCAATGGTGAGTGCCTACCATTTTGTCGTGACGCGCCAGTATCGATCATGACGCACTCAGGCGATGTCCTCGACATCATGGAAGAACGACACGACTGGGCAAAGATGGTCTTTACCCCAGAACTCTTCAAATACGTCTTCACAAACCTCTTGCCTGAGGTTATTGTTCACTCGCAGAGTCAAGACGAAGAGCAAGTCCGTGACCACTACGACAGAGGTGATGATTTTTATGAGTGGTATGTTCTATTCTATAATCCGTCTCTCGGTTCTATTAACTGAGCCATAGGTTCCTTGGTCCACGTATGATCTACACATCCGGTGTGGTTACTACTCTCGAGGAAGCCGAGACTCTGGAGCAACTTCAAGACAACAAGCTTGCGCTTGTCTGCTCAAAGCTCAACCTCCAGCCCAACGACCGCCTTCTCGATGTTGGTTGCGGTTGGGGCACGCTCGCCGCATTCGCAGCCAAGAACTATGGATGCGACGTTACTGGCATCACCTTGGGAAAGAATCAGACCAAGTTCGGTAACGAGCGGATAAAGAACAACGGCGGGACCCCGGACAAAGCTAGAATTTTGTGCATGGATTACCGCGAGATTCCGGGTGGGCCGGGGCACTTCACCAAAATTGTTAGCTTGGAGATGGCCGAGCATGTGGGCATCAGGAGATATGGTGCTTTCATGAGACAGATGTACGAGTTGTTGGATGATGATGGTATCTTTGTCCTTCAAGTAGCGGGTATTCGGCCGTCATGGCAGTTCGAGGATCTTATCTGGTGAGTCCACGACCGACTTGGTATGTTGAACACGTAGTTATGATGTTGGCTTGCAGGGGTCTGTTCATGAACAAGTATGTCTTCCCGGGTGCGGACGCTTCGTGTTCCCTTGGCTGGGTCGTCACACAGGTGGAGGCAGCCGGTTTTGAAGTTAAGAACATCGACGTTCTTGGTGTTCATTACTCGGCGACTATCTGGAAGTGGTACCTCAACTGGGTCAGCAACAAGGACAAGGTTGTTGAGAAGTATGGTGAACGGTAGGTCCCCCAACGTTCCTTATTGGTGTGCGCTGTATGTGACGCTGAAATGCGATAACTCGTAGGTGGTACCGTATTTGGGTGTTCTTCCTTGCCTACTCGACCATCATTTCACGTCAAGGATCCGCATCCGTTTTCCAGCTCACCCTCCACAAGAACCTCAACGCTTACCACCGTATCAACGGCGTCCCATCACATGCCTCGATCCATGTCAAGGAGCGAGAAGGCAAGGAGTGGGTTTCTGTTGAGTAGGTACACTGCGGGTTTGTTGCTGTGGGTAGAGGTACTAGTGTAATAGATTCTATGCACTGCAGGCGAGAAACGAACACTTGGATTATCGTTTATATACCATTTGTCTGCTATAATATTACCTATTGCTTTTCCTCGGTTTCTTCGTGAAACAAGTAGAATGTCGGGAAAATAGTGATGATGGTTATTTCCAACTAAAAATCCAAAGGCAGAAATGTATCAAGGATAATTATGTAACTGATATACATGCCATGATCATGGTTTTGGGCAGGGTGTGCCAGTTGTCCCTGGTGTGTGTTGAATCATGGTTTGCAGCACTGATCATGGAATCATGTGGGACAAGTTATGGTTTTTGGGGTGGGCAGGAGAACACTTCTCCTGGCCTACCAATGTAAAGAGTTCCACAGTGCCTTGTTATAAGCTGCCATGGCTCCCTGCTGTCATATATCAGTGTTGAAGTGTTAAGATACCATCTCCTCCGGGCCATCAGGAGTTGTCAGGGGAGCAGAGCAAACTTTGGCTTCAACTTATGTGTTGTGCCCTTGCCCAAGTTCAGTCCGGTATTTAGTTGAGTAATGGTGGAGTGGAGTAGCAATGGAGGTGGAATAGAGGAACAGAGGTCAGATGTCAGAGAGCCAGAGTGATGACAAGAAGACTAGCTTCAAGTTGTCAAAAGAAGAACTTAGTCAGACAGAGTAGAGGAGTAATCAAAGTCAACATTTGAACTGTGGAACACAGAATACAAGAGGGGTTTATATACTACGGGGACAAGTAAACATGGGTGACACTGGAGTACCAGAGTCATATGGAATGTGAGTCAGAAGTGTTGGAAAGTGTCAGGGAGTGTCAAGGGGAGTCAGAACAGGGAGCATCAGAAGGTGGAGATATTATGCACATCAAACGCCTGTCAAAAGTATGCAGCATGAGGAACAAGGCACAGGGGCAAAAGTGTCAAAGATAAGCAGAGAAATGGAAATGGAGAAGCAGAGAAGTGGACTTGATAGAAGGCGGAAAGCAGAGTTGGCCTAGAGTTGACTTTTGTGGCATGGGATATGACATGAAGCTAGCATGCTTGCTAGGAATTCACAGAAGTACCTTGCACTATTTACATATGTACTTGAAAAGTACAATATTGATTACCAGTAGGCAGTCGCATGGGTATACCCCCGGGTGCCAGTGACGATACCCATACCCATACCCAGCATGGGTTGACACCAACCCCCAAGGGTACAGGTAAGTCTGTGGGTTTGCAATCTAATACCCACGGATACACCCATCGAGGGTGTACCCACAGGTCTGGGCATATTGCAATGCAATGCAGAGTGGTCACGGTGTACTATAGATGTAGACTACTACTTGTCAAAATTGATTGCATCCCAACCCTCTGCAAGCTCCTCGCCACCAATGACATCTGGAAGCTTCATGACCTGTTGAACATCCTCAGTCTTGATGAGGCCCACCTGACTCCAATACCCTAGGCAGAGGAGAGCACGTGTCGACTGAGTTGTGAGACGTGAGGAGCAGCCGGCCATGGCTGAAAAGTCTTTCAACATCAATGGAGGTAGCTACAGTGTATAGTCAGCATATGATCTCCAGAATATAAGCATGGGGCATACCTGGAATGGTGAGGTAATCCAGTGCCATGCGTGAAAGGTGTGGATGCTGGCCACGATGCTTGTACCACCAAAGAAGCAGGTTGGTGACATGTTTGACATCAGTTGACAAGTATTGGTCAATTTCAGAGCACAGGTCAGTGCATTTTGGGGGAGCTAGAGCAGCTAGATTGTTGAAAAAGTTGATGGGCTAGATGTTGTGAGCATCATCCAATGTGGACACTAAACATGCAACACTGACCTTCTTCATGGTACCATTGTCGGTCTGAGCACTCTTGTCCAGCACTTGGGCCTGGTCAGAGTCATCAGCGACAGACTTGTACATGCACTCATACTCCTTGCATACAAGCTCTTCAGTAGTGTTGATCCAGTCTTGCTCCCAATTGGCTTGCTGGAAGTATTGTAGTTTGTGGCGTGGATGAAGGACTGTTGAAAGCTCTTCATCAAGTACCCAACAAGGTGTAGTACAAACTCACCCATAGCGATATGGTAAACATCAGAGCTGTCTGTCAGTTCATAATATCTGTTCAATGTTTTTTTTGCTACAGTGATGACCAAGTGAACAGGTGCAGAGAGGTCCACATTGAGCATGCATTGTCAGTGTCAAGTCTGGGTTCAATCCCGGAATTCCTGGATAGTCTGGAGTGTGTGGAAGTGGCAGAGTTGGGTGGGAATCCCTGAGGGGGGTCAGAGGGGCAAGGAACTTCGGCTTCAGCTTATGTGCTGTGCCCCTGTACGAGTTCTGTTCCTTGATTTCAGGGCAGAGGGTCGGAGATCAATCCTAAGGTCAACTTAAGGACTGAGGGGGTTCAGAGTGAAGCAGATCAGGAGAGAACGGGATTTAGTTGATATTTGAACTAAGGAAATATCAGAGGGTACAAGCAGGTTTATATACTGAAGAGTCTGGAAGATATAAGGATGTTAAAGTATGTTGGACGAATCAGAGTTTTGGGTTTCCGGAAGAAGGTAAGGAATGAATCGGAATGGCATCAGAATGGTGGAATAATGACTGAAGGCAATGGTGCAATAATTGCGGAGCAAGGAAGAAGGGAATTATTGATAGGAACTGTAGATGTCAAGAAGTGTCAAAGGAAAGTGACATATGTCAAGAGATAGCTGAGATAGGAATACAAAAGTCCAGGATGGGAATGTGAAAGTCTGGGACGGGAATGCAGAAAGTCCAGGATGGGGATGGGGAAGTCCGGGACGGGAAATACGGGGTTCGAAATGTCTGATGAAAGAGAAATTGTCTAAGGTAAAGTCCGAGGCTTGGGATTCGGGATTTGATCATAGGGGGTTGGAATTGGGCCGGATGGGTTAGGGAAGTTTCGGATGTGACAGTCAGGACCTTATCAATGCTGTCCATTGCTGGAATGACAGTTGGGAGATTGGGGAAATCACGGGAAAAATAGAGTGTTGTATCCTTGAGAATCTGGGAAAGTGGGCGATGGATGGCCAATTAGGTTGTTTGCATAGTTGTTTATTTGTTTGGTTACTAGTGGGCATGCAGCAGCCTTGAGGTAGTGACTCACCTTGAGCACAGAGTGCAGCTGCTTCAGCATCATCCACTCATCATCCAACACCTTGTATTTCCTCACCCCCAAGTCTCTCCTTTGGGTGACCCCATCCACCACTTTTCTGTGCCTCAGCGTGTAGTCCAGCAAGTCCAGTGTTGAGTTCCACCTGGAAAAAAGCTCACTGTCATCCTCAGCTCCTGCATGAGCTCTGTCCACGCAGGAAGAATCACAGTCAAAGAATGGATAATCTTGAATGCAAGTTTGTGAATCTGATTAGATAAATTAGCTTGCAGGTGAGCAATAGAGCATGCATTCATACTTTCACCAGTGCCAACTTGATTGGCAGGATTGCCGACTCGAGCTCATTGCGCTTGTCCTCTCTCATCAATCCCACCTCGTCAATCCAACCCTTACCATTGTCAAGCTCCGTTCCTCCCTCACTGCCCTCAGTTTCAACACTGGCCATTCCATCATTCATCACACTCAATCTCGGTGCTCAACTCGGTGAGTGCTTTGGCAGCATCCTTGAGTTGGTGGCCATCCAGAGTGGCATCAGCTTCTTTTTTACTTACATCAAACTGATGTATGAACGACTTTGCTACAAGGTTCACAATGTGCAAGAAGCACCGAGTATGGCTGGTAGCACCGCCAAAGGTTGGGATGTGGTTGCCAAGCCTGTTTATCATCATGTTGTTATTGGCAGCATTATCACATGTAATGCTCAAGATCTAAACCAGTCAGAACTTTGTAAACCACTTATTTATATGGTCTACCTTATCTGTGATGCCAAAATCATTTAGGACTCCCTCAAATGCATTCGCCAACGCTGTGCTGGTATGAGACTGGTTTTTTCCAGTCAGAACAATGCATGCATGTCTGTGCATCAATCTCACCTTTGCTAGCTCAACAACATCTAATGGGAATGACATGGGACTGCCCTTATGCTGTAGATGTACACAGATTGCAACATATGAATGGTGGTTTGGAGATGTCCATGTGTCCGTTGTAAAATTGAGCCATCCATGGTATTCCTGGTAAGGTTCAGCTGTATGTTACGAAATTATGTTTATGTTCACTGACCTGTAACATTCTAGCAATACACACATGTGTTTGTGCAAACACTTGCTTGGTATCACGCAAGACTGTGTTGGGCAATGGTAAGTAATATTCTGGCCTGCCCGTCTTCATGAAGCACAGAAATCCTCTGTCTGCAACAATCAAAAATGGGTGCTGACTTTCCAAAAGCCAACAAACAATTTTGGCCCTTCAAAGGACATCAGATGAGATGAAGAATGTGACAGAGTTTGTGGTGTTACTATGTCTCAGTGTATGTATGCTGAGGATGACTATAGGTTATCTTTCCTTTGCCCTTCCACTCAAAAGCAGCCACTATGGAGCCAGTCCACTGTATACTCCCAACAATATTAGTACGTACTTTACTTGCATCCTTGGCATTGTCTGCAGCATCAAGTACCTTGGTCCCCCAGCACAATTTAATGTGTTTCCTCATATTTCCAGTAGACCGTGCGTCCTTAGTATTCAAGTACCAGTGAACCTTGACTTTGCATCCACGGGCACTGCAGGCAAACTCGTGTACACAACGCCCATCGATCTCGTGGATAGTTGGTATCGGGTTGAAGAATGCATATACTGGTGATGTCCAATCCTTTTGCAGACATGCTGCACACATCATTAAGCCCCTTTCTTACATGTTTTTAGACACAAACCAAGTTCCTCTTTGGGTGTTTCAGATGCAACTGGTGGCTCTACCTCAACTGCGTCTGATGCTGCATCAGAGTCATCTATGCCCGGTGACTGGGGGCAAGGGCTGTGAGGCTCTGCTGTTTCTTGGCACTCTGGGACATGTGCAGCCTCACCGGAGCACATGGGACCACTGGCATGGGCAGGCCTTGCTCGTTTTGATGCCATGGTTGATATGCATGTTACGTCGCTATTGCCATTATCCTGATGTTTCTTGTTTGCGGTGACACGTTCTTCAGCAAAGAGCCTTCCTTTCTCTGAGGGCTTGGGAATTCTCTTTGACATCTCGATGGGAAGCCTGCTGTGGTGCGGTTGAGTTGCAAAAAGAAGGGAGCATGTGCCTGTTTTTTTTTCCATTCCATTTCATGTCAAGACTATGACTGCTATACCATGTTAGGCAATAATTAATACTGTTCCACTGTCAACCCACGATAAGGGTACAGGTACGGGTATGGGTGTCGGAAAGTCGTACCCGTACCTGTACCCTTGCTATACTTGTACCTGCTACCTGCACAGGTTACCCATACCTGTGTGATTGCCTAATTACCAGCACACTCCTATCTCTGGTGGCAACCTCAATTTGCTTCTATAGCATTTCCAATCTGAACCACAATATCTTTCTTTATTTTTGCAGAGGCAGAAAATTGCTACACCACTCTACCAGGTTGATCCTCTTGGATGCAAACCACCACTCACCATTGCCAATATCATGCACATTTGATCCTGATTTCAATAATTCACCACCATATCATCAAAATAGACCTATTCATACAGTGACTCCATAAACTGTTGCAATGTTTGGCCCAAATGCAATGTGCAAAGCATATTACAAAAGGGCATGAGAATCTTGCTTAGCTCTGGTGATGCACATTGTAGTAGTCACTCCTGGCTACAAATCGGTCCCTGGGTCATGTAATTTACTTCAGGGGCTGTGGAGATATGCCAATTATAAAACAGTAACACCATTGCAATGGTTTATGTACTCTATGATAAATTAGGGTATTTGGGAAATATCAATACTTAATATAGCCTCCCTTGGCCTTAATCACTGCCTCAACCCTCCTAGGCATGCTTTCAATCAACTTCTGACACTCTGCTGCTGAAATCCTCTCCCACTCCACCTGAACTCTCTCCCACAATTCCTCTATTCCTGTAGGGGGGTGTTCATACTCTGCAAGCTTTCTTTTGAGGCAATCCCAGGCATATTCTATGGGGTTAAGGTTTGGAGACTGTGCAGGCCATACCATGGTCCTAAAATCCTGCTCCTCTAGCCACTCCTTGACCCTCTTGCATGTGTGCTTGGGGTTATTGTCCTGCTGAAAGATGATGTCAGGAGGATTTAGACCATAATACCTCAGGGAATCATGAAGTTTATCCTTCAAAATTTATATTTGAAGGTAAAGGTCACCATCCATCCTACCATCAATCTTGGCAGCATATCCAACTCCCTACCAAGTCATACAGCCCCACATCATCAGAGAACCTCCTCCAAACTTCACTGTTCCCTCTACTAGCCTATCACTGAGCCCCTCTCCTGGCTTTTTCCACACCCATTTGCATCCATCTGACCCTAGGCAATTGATTTTAGTCACATCAGACCATAGGGGAGGTGGGGATTGGACCCAGTTCTGGATTGTGTTCAGGGTTGTGGGTTCCAACTGGGAAATGAGGTGGACTGAATGTGTGAAGTTCAAGAGTCTGAGGGTGAATGAATAAAAACCAACTTGGGCAATAATGGAATAGAGACTCAAGTTCTTCTCTGAAAGTTTCATAGAGGGTTGGGTTGAGTGAAAAACTTTGCCTTGACAAATACATACCTGATCACCTACATGGAAGTCTGGGGCAGGGAGTTGTCTGGTGTCAGCAGGTCCTTGGTAGCATTTCTAAGCATAAGCCATTTCCATATATATGTAGGAATTTGTGTAGTTCTTGTAGATTGACAGCATATTCATAAGCACAAGATGTCAGATCCCTTTCAGGGTGGATCAAAATATTCAGGTGATAGCCCTTGTTAGTGAGAAATGGGGACACTCCAGTAGTAGTGCTAGGAGCATTGTGACAAAAACTATAAAAGGGCAGTGATTGCCTAGACTACTAGGGATTAGCTAGGAGTAGTAAATAGATATAAAGTAAACTCACCTCAACTGCTGCCAAAGAGGGGCAAAGAATGACTGAGGAATCCAAAGTGAAAAACTAAGTATATATGTGGTGGAGTAGGCAGAGAAGTGCTTGCTAATTGTCAAGTCCAGGTTTGATCCTGGAATTCCCAGATAGTCCAGAGGGCACGGAAGGGCGGAATTGGTCGGGAATCCCTGAGGGGGGTTGGAGGGGTAAGAAACTTCAGCTTCAGCTTATGTGCTGTGCCCCTGTACAAGTTTTGTTCCTCAATGTCAAGGCAGAGGGTCGGAAGACAATCCTAAGACCAACTTAAGGACTGAAGGAGGTGTCAGAGTGAAGTAGAGACTTCACAGGATAGAACAGGATTTAGTTGATATTTGAACCAAGGAAATATCAGAGAGTACAAGCAGGTTTATATACTGAAGAGTCCAGAACATATAAAAATGTTAAAGTATGTTGGATGAATTGGGGTTTTGGGTTTCCGGAACATATGTCAAGAGATAGCCGAGATAGGAATACAAAAGTCTGGGACGGGAATGCAAAAGTCCAGGACAGGGAATATGGGGTGCAGAATATCAGATGAAGCAGAAATCTTCTAAGGTAAAGTCCAAGGCTTGGGATTTGGGATTTGATCATAGGGGGCTGGAATTGAGTCAGATGGGTTGGGAAAGTTTTGGGATGTGACACTAATAATAATTAGGGAATAGGAACAGGAACAAGAGGAGATGGGATTGAGCAATGTAAGAAAGTGATGGAGCATCCCTGGAGGCTTGGGAGTGATGACAAGAAAAGGATGATGGGGTGTGATAAGAGTCTACACAAGTTCCAGACCAATTCCAAGCAGTTTGGGGGGATACTGTCATATTCCATGCCATGCAAGTCAACTCTGCTTCTCCAGAACCCAACTCTGGACGAAGTCTGCTTTCTGCCCTATAACAAGTCCACCTTTCTGCAAGTCCACTTCTTCACTTATCTTCAACACTTTTGTCCCTGTGCCTTGTTCCTCATGCTTCATACTTCTGACAGGTGTTTGACATGCATAATATTTCCACCTTCTGATACTTTCTGTTCTGACTCCCCTTGACACTTCCTGACACTTCCCAACACTTCTGACTCACATTCTGCATGACTCTGGTACTCTGGTGTCACCCATGTTTACTTGTCCCCACAGTATATAAACCCCTCTTGTATCCAGTATTCTGCAATTCAATATCAATTTTGATCACTCCTCTACTCTATCCAACTAAGTCTTCCACTCAACAACTTGAAGCTAGTCTTCTCATTGTCACTCCAACCCTCTGACATCTGACCTCTGTTGCTCTATCCCACCTTTGTCACTAATCTGCTCTGCCACTGCCCTGCTACTCCACTAAATACCAGACTGAACTTGTGCAAGGACACAATACATAAGTTGAAGCCAAAGTCTGCTCTGCTCCCCGACAACTTCAGAAAGCCCAGAGGAGATGGAATCTTAACAATCAGAAGCTCCTATCAGTCCTGAACTTCCAAAACTGTTCTATATGTATTTATCCTACATTATTTAATCCCCTTTCCATATGCTACATGTTCTAAATTTAATTTTGTTCCTGGTCCCCTGCTATTCTTAGCAAGTGCATCTACACCCCTTGTATATACTGAAGACAAGTGAATGGAACTTCAAGGGAACAATATAAAACCATACACAAACCTCCCCTTTCCACCTGTTCCATCAAAATCAGACTTGAAAATCACTTGCTCCAAATTCTGTATCCTGCCTGCCAATGTAGTGTATTTGTGCAACAAGCACTCCTGACTTCTGCTGTGGTTTACCATAGATAGCAATTTGTAATAGCCTTTTGAACATGTACCAAACATTGAAATGGTTTTCGGAGTCACTGTGCTTGTACACAGATCAGATCAAATGACCAGATAAAAGTACCAGTCAATGCAAAGATCTACAATTATGCTCTAATCTGCACATGTCTGTCTCACCCACTTATTTTATATGTTGTCATTTACCATTGGGTCAGAGCATACATGACATTTTCATATTTTGTGAGACTATGTTACGATCTGATCCCATTAATAGACTGGTGACCAGCCTGTACTATGAGGCAAGCCGTTGATAGATGGACTGGTAAAACTGGGTTTAAATCAGGATAGTGTGTGGACATGTGATAGATAAGCCTCTTTAGGACTTGTAAGACCATGATAAAACCATGTGAGTGTAGGATAAGTTTCCTGCTAACCCCTTCATTGCCAACAACCTCACCTTCATGTCTGTTGCACAATTTATATGCTCATCTATCACCACCAATCCTTCACGTTCAAGTTCTCCATGGATCAAGATGAACCTTTGACTCTGTCCCCCATTGAGCAAATGCAAAGTGCTTTGGGTATTCTTTGAAAGGGACACCTGTCAGTCCTCAAATTTTTTCTTGGTATCCTGAAGCCTTTGAATACCAAATTTATAACATACCGTGATTGCATCTATGGCAAGCCAGATGGCACTTCACTCAGTAAACTGGAGCAACTATTGGATTTGCTCTGTGCAGATTCAAGAGGTCAAGCACAGATTGATCAGTGGATGCAACCTCATGCTGTTGCAAGTGTCAGGAGGATTGTTTATGATGAAATGGATCTTGTGAAGGTAGCATTGCAGGGCACCCTTGAGTTGATCACACTGGACTTCCTTACAACTTGGGACATCAACTACAAGTTCATGGAGAACACTGTCGACAACAATGCCCCTACACTTTGTGAACTCCTTGGCAGTGTGGTGCAAACACAGTGGGCAAAGGACCACAATAAAAGATTGTAGTACCATAGGCTATCAGCTTTTTCTGTCAGTCCTGTCTTCAATATATGTTCTTTTCATCCCAAGGCTTGCCATGTCATTGTAACACCTTGCAAAGTGGTGTTTGTCTCTCAGTAACCTTTTCATGGCTCCATTCACACTCTTCCTTTGGATGAACAGAGCCTCATGGCAGATCATTGAGGCATTTTACCAGTGTGGTCTTTGCCTCTCGTTCACATCACTCACATGGATCAACAATCTTGCTGCACAATGTCTCCATTGTGCATCACAGATTTCCTGACTACCTCATATCAACATCAGTACATCTATCTTTGTTGAGCAGCATTCTTCTGCACCTGCAAAAGTTCAGTCAGGAATGTTTGCAATTCTCTATTGAGGTTCAGAATGACAACCCTGATCACATGTGACTCATGCCACTTCTTCAACATGCCCAACAAGCATCTGACCTTTCCTTCAACAAAGATTTATGTCCAGCACTTGATCAGATAGACAACTTCTCCATTGCCAACTACCCATTCACATAGTTGACATCTTGCTTGAGTTTGGTACAGACTTCAAGGGCTATAAATGAACATCAGAATTGCAGCACCCAGAAGGTGGAAACTCAAAGCTGAAGGTCATTGCACAAAGCAATATCCACTATAAACATCAACAATTGATGAGAGTTCAATCACAGGCAATATTGCCATTGTGAATGATGTCTACATCAATCAGCTCAAGATGACTTACGAGGAGTTTGCAAACCAAGCCACTCAAGTATCAATAATCAATCAATGAATGCCCTGATCTGGGGTGCCAAGGGACTGAGGATCAAAGATGTTAATCCCTTCACCCAGCTACAAAACTTACAGCTTGGTTTTGGGCTATTTCATCTGTGCATGAACTTCATATGGGCACTTCTCCAAGTCCATAGTGGTTCCATCAATCAGTGTCATATCCCATGCCATGCAAGTCAACTCTGCTTCTGTGGAGCCCAACTCCAGACCAAGTCCACATTTCCGCAAGTCCACACCTCCACATCTCCACATCTCTGCTTATCTTTAACTCTTTTGCCCCTGTCCCTTGTTCCTCATGCTTCACACTTTCAATGGACATTTGACATGCATAATATCTCTACCTTACAATATCTCCTGTTCTGACTCCCTTTGACTCATTCCAACTTCCTTTGACACTTCCTGACATCTTCCAACACTTCTGACTCACATTCCACATGACTCTGGTACTCCGGTGTCACCCATGTTTACTTGTCCCCATAGCATACAAACCCCTTTTGTATTTTGTATTCTGCATTTCAAATATCAACTTTGATCACTCCTCTAATCTGTCTGACTAAGTCTTCACTTGATCACTTGAAGCTAGCCTTCTTGTTGCTCCAATCCTCTGACCTTCCCTCCTACCTTCATCCTAACTCTGCTCCACTAAATACCAGACTGAACTTGGGCAAGGGCACAACACATAAGTTGAAGCCAAAGTCTGTTCTGCTCCTCCAACAACTCTGGGCAGCCCAGAGGAGATGGTATCTTAACAATCAGACAGGGAGCTTATTCTATTTCTTCTCCCTTCTTGATTGCACATGGGGGCTGTGAACATCCTGACTATCATACTCTACTCTCAACTCTTCTTCAAATCCTACAAGGCATCATTCTCAATGCTTGAAAAATCAGATGTGAACATCCTTCCCTTGCCAGTTTTGCAGCAATGAAGCCTTCATCAGCCAACCAACCTTTTTCAATAGCCAAGTGGACAGAACCACAGCTGTGCCACAGCATGCTCCAGATTCCCATGGTTGCTGCAGCTTGCCACAGTTGCCCACAGATGATCCAGTAGTATCTAGCAGCACATTAAAAATCATTCTTGTGTTTTTCCTTAGAATACAAATACATAATTATTTACCAAAATGCATATATATTATCTACTTATCTGTGTTATAAAAATGTAGAAAATTTGGTTTCAAATACTGTTCAAGCCAGAAGCTTGGGAGAGTGCTAATGCACTGTTTGGATCGACTCAAGGAGCTGCAATAAGCTTGGGACTGGAGTCCACAGTGAGTAA
>MU127481.1:7119-64000 GCA_014904945.1 Gyrodon lividus
GGAAGCAGTCTCGGAACATAGTGGTTCTGAGGTGGTTCCAGCTGGAAGCATTTGAACTTATGTTGATGTGGTTCTGAGGCTGGAAGGCTGGAACCATCTGGTACTTAGGGTTGAATACTGACACTCCCACTCGAGTGTAACCGTAGTCCCATAGCTTTGACAAACTTCCAGTGTTGATCCTTTGCAAGTGGTTTTGTAAGGATATCTGCCACCATGTCTCTAGTTGGAACATAGCAGATAATTGCTTCTTCTTTGCCAACAAGGTCATCATGAACGAAATGATATTTCCATTGGATATGTTTGGTTCGCGCTCGGAACTGTGGATCGTGAGATAGGATTATGGCAGCTTGGTTGTCACAGAACAATTGAGTTGGTCCCTTTTGTGGATGTCCAATCTCATCGAAAAAGGTTCGAAGCCATGCAAGGTGTTGTCCAGCATTGCTAAGTCCAATGTATTCTGATTCTGTAGTGGAGAGAGTGACCATACTTTGTTGTTTACTGGACCAAGAGATTGGTCCGCGGTTGCTGATGAACAGGAAGCTGGAAGTGGACCGGGAGTTATCTGGATCTTGGGACCATCCGGTGTCAGTATATCTATGGAAGTCTAAATCTATGGAGAGCTCTGTCCCATCAAATCTGAGTTCCATGTCTTTTGTAGCTTGTATGTATCTGAGTACACGTTTGGCAGCTTCCCAGTGCATCAGCTTGGGTTTGGCACTGAAGTGACTGAGTGTCCCAACTGCATATGTGATATCAGGACGGGTTCTGAGCATGAGGTACATTAAGGATCCAATGATGGTGAAATATGAAACTTGATGACCATCTATGACCTGCTCTGGAATGATCTGGTCATCCTCTGGATCTGTTACAGAGAGTTGGGAATTGTGTGCCATGGGTGTCCATACAGGCTTGCAGGTAGACATGCTGGTGCGCTCAAGGACTGTGTGGGAATACTGTGATTGGGACAAGGAGATTGTTTGGAGGTTGCAATTTCTCTTGATTTCAATGCCCAGAATATACTTGGCCTCTCCAAGATCCCGCATCTTGAAGCTGGCAGAGAGTTTGGCTTTTATGGAGTCCATGAACTTGCAAGTGGTGGCAGCCAAGAGTAGGTCATCGACATAAACAACAAGGAAACAGACCTCTCCATCCTTCTGGAAGACATAGAGGCAGGTCTCTGCATCTAAGCGGATGAAACCTAGCTCTCCGAGCTTCTGATCCAAAGTCTTGTTCCAAGTTCTTCCTGCCTGCTTAAGTCCATACAGGGAACGTCGGAGCTTCCAGCAATGTCCAGGTTGGATGGGAACACCTTCTGGAGGGAGCATGTATAGATCTTCCTCCAGCTCTCCATTCAGGTAGGCTGTTGAGACATCCATCTGATCTAACTCCAGGTTGTGTTTTGCGGCCAAGGCAATGAGAGTGCGAACAGAGTCAAGATTTGCTACTGGAGCAAAGACTTCCTGATAGTTGATGCCTTCCTTTTGGGTGAAACCTCATGCAACTATTCGAACCTTGTACCATTCCACATTTCCATGTTGGTCATGTTTGATGCGGAAGACAGGCTTCAAGGTAATCAGATCAGAGTAACCCCTTCTGGGATGAGAACCGTTTCATAGACATGGTTTGAGTTGAGACTCTGGAGTTCTTCCTCCACGGCTGACTTCCACAGATCTGCTTCTCCACCAGAGTAAGCTTCCTTGAGTGTGTTAGGGAGGGGTTTATTAGAGTTGGAGTTGGCAGATCTGGCAAATATGAAGTCTTCCATGTCCTCAATGGATGCTGAGAATGCTCCTGGAATGTCAGGTTTGTCTTCCGGTGGTTCCGGAGTTTGGTCTGGTAGTTCAGAAGTGGGACCTGGTTCCGGTGGGTGTGACTGAGCCTCATGTTCCTTTTGGTTTGCTTGCCTTTCAGCTTCTTCATCCAATGTACATTGGTACTTCTTATTCTTGTTTGCAGGTTGTTGTTGTCAAGCACTACATTGTACTCTGGCTATGACATGTGCAGGAGCTGGAACTGGGGCTGGAACTACCGGAACTACCGGAACTACCGGAACTGCTGGAACTGCCAGAACAGCTGGGACCAGAGGTGGTGGAAGATGTAATGGAGGAGCATCTAAGTGGAGATTCTCAAAGTGCTTTGCAAGCTCTTGGATTTTAGGGCTTGCTGGTGGTTCTGGAGCATTTTGCTGAGCCATGCCTCCCACTGGTCTGGGATTTGGTGGACGTTGATCATCATCACCATCATCATTATGGTTTTGTCCTGATTTGCGGAGGTGCTCTGGAAGTAGGCCCTCCCACTGTCCCTCAACAGTGGGGGCACTCCAAGGGGCTAATTCCACTTCCGGGATGGTTCCGGTTTCATAAAAAGTGACATGTCGGCTGGAAATGATGGTTCGACGTTCTATGTCAAGGAGCTTGTAGGCTTGCTGTCCATAAGTGTACCCAATCATGATACATTTCTTTCCATGGGATCGAAATTGTCCTCCACGTTGTTCCTTTGGTGTGTAGGCATATGCTGGGCACCCAAAGGGTCGGAAGAGAGTGGGGTCCACTTGTCAATTGAAGAAGACTTGGTATGGAATCTTTCCATTGATTCCAGAAGCTGGACTCCATGCAGTGACATAGGCAGCAGTGGCCATTGCATCAGCCCAAAAGGATTTGGGGAGCTTGAACTCCTCAAGCATGGAGTTTGCAAGAGTGGATAATGTTTGGTTCATTCATTCCGCCAACCCGTTTTGTTCCGGTGTGTATGGGGCAGAAATTTCATGAAGTGTTCCATCCATTCGGAATTGGTCTCGGAATGCCTTGTTGACATATTCAGTTCCACCATCGCTGCAAACCCATTTGACATAGGATTCGGAAAAGTCTTCCCAACCTATTTCCATTCGGAAGACAGTCTCAACATCCTTTTTCCATTGGTTGTAAACCTGCAGTGCTTCATTCTTGTGTTTCATGAAGTAGATCCATGGGAAGTGACTGTAGTCATCTATGATGACGATCCAAAACCTGTAGCCTTCTTGGGATCTGGGAGTGATAGGACCACTGATGTCTGTATGAACCATCTCAAGGGAGCGAGTAGTGCAAGGTCCTTCCTGGGGTTCAAAAGGTAGTTTCTTCATCTTCCCAAGAACACATGCTTCACAAAATGTAGGGGTGCCAATGAGAGTATCTATCCCCTTGAGTTGTCCAGACTTCACCATTTGTTGGATGCGGTTGGTGGAGATGTGACCCATGTGCCGATGTAGAAGGTTTATATCTACAGTTTCAAGTGCAGCCTCCCTTTGGTCATCCGGAATAGCTCTTGCATGGTACAGTCCATTTTTGTGTACAGCAACAAGTATGGTGTTCCGGTCCTTCCGGACATAACATGTGTCGGAAGCAGCCAGAAAGGTTGTGGAGAGACCTGCAGAGGCGAGTCGGTTTACTGAGATAAGGGAAATTCGGAACTCCGGAATCAGAAGGACATTTGATAGCATTATCTCATAATTCTTCCCAGAGATTTGTGAAATGAGTGGTACAGTGCCTATTCCAATGGCCATGGTGTTAGAGTTGTCTCCAAGGGTTACTGGTCGAGGAGGATGCAGTGGTCAGTAGGTACGGAACCAGGATCAATGAGGTACAATGTGTGAAGATGCTCCAGAGTCAATGATCAGATTGTTTCTCCCACTTTCATTTGGTTCAGACAAGAGGTAAGCGTGAATCCATTCCATTGCTAACTGGGATATATGTTCATTAGCTATGTTTGCTGCTTCCGGAGGATCCGGTGTTTCCTCTGCAGCATTTGCCTTGTCCTTTCCCTTCTCTGGCTTCCTGAAACCGCCTTTCCTCAGCTCTAAGACCCACTTCTTGTAGGTGTTGCAATCAGAGGTGTTGTGAGTGGTGGAGAGGTGGTGTTCACACCATGCATTGGCATTTGAGGGGCGAGTGGATGACTTGGAGGTTCTGGGCCGGGAGGCTTTCAAGGCTGACTCGGAATGGCCAGAAGGGTATAGGCGGGAGTCCTCAGTGGTGATGCGTGTTTCTATGGCATCAAATGTGAGTTTGCTGTCTTCCATGGTATTGACAACAGAGGATTTGAACATTTCCCATTTTGAGGTTTTGGGAAGGGAGTTGAGCAGGATGAAAGAGAGTACTTTGTTGTTGACAGAGAATTTCATCCTGGCAAGGCGAGACTCAATGGTGCAAAGTGTGGAGATGTGTTCAGAGACTGCAGAGTTCCCACTCCATGTGCTACTGAAGAGTTGTTGGAAAAGGTAAAAGGCAGAGGAGATATTTGGGGTTTCATGGAGTTTGACGAGAGCATCAAAGAGTTTCTTGGAGCTTGTCTCATTGCGAGTTTTCATGAGGAGGGCATCTGAGATGCATAGCTAAATGATGCCATAAGCCTTCTTGTCATGTTCCTGCCATTCTCGGATGTCAGATGAGGTAACGAGTGATGAGGGGACAGGCTGTGCATCAGTCCCTGAGACTACACCAAAAACTTTTTCAGCACATAGTTTTGCCGAGATCCGAACCTTCCAGATTTCATAATTGTTTGGTCCTGTGAGGGTTTCTTTTGCGTGGACAGTGTCTGAGGGTGACATGGTGCAGGTAGAGTGTTTGGGTTGGAGTTGAAACTGGAACTGAGTTCTGAGGAGAACTAGTGTGCACTGAGGGAAGTGCGAGATGGAATTGAGTCGTTGCTGAGTGTGCTGTTAGCTTGTGCCAACGGGGCTCATAACCTGACAGAATCTAGAAGAGGGCAGGAGTTGCCAAAAGCTCAGCCGCTGTCTAGATGGATGGAAACGACTAGTTTATTTACCTAGAAGAGGGCAGGAGTTGCCCAAAGCTACAGTACATTAGCTAGGAATAAAAATTAAGTAGATATGAACTCACCTCAGCTGCTGTCTAGATGGACGGAAACAACTGAGGTGCTGATAGACTGAAGAGAAATATATATACTATGAGTGGAGGTATACTTGTATTATGTTACCTGGAATGAACCTGAGGGAAGAATATAAAGTGTAGTAATAGATGCAGGAAATGGAAAGTTAAAAAGGCTAAGTGAACATAAGGGTTGTGTGGTCACAGTTCCGGTGCTTCCGCTTCCGGAAGGAGCGCGAGAATTTCGGAAGCAGTCTCGGAACATAGTGGTTCTGAGGTGGTTCCAGCTGGAAGCATTTGAACTTATGTTGATGTGGTTCTGAGGCTGGAAGGCTGGAACCGACCAGTACTTAGGGTTGAATACTGACAACATTGCTAATACTCCTGTAGCTTATATCTTACTACAGGTGAATATAGTGACTACTGCCTAGTACACTGAGCTTATATCTTACTACAGGTTATGAGCCCCGAGCTTTATAACTAAGTTAGAAGTCTCGAAGAAAAGTTGCTCAAGTCCTTGTAATAGTCCAAAAGATGTCTACAAGCAAATCCTGTGATGCACACTACAAGATCCCAAAGCTGGATGCTTCTGGGAAGAACTGGTCTTCATGGAAGGCCAGACTTGAAGTGACATTGACGGGGAGAAAATTGCTCGGCTACCTGCATGGCATGAAGCCAATGCCTATCAATCCCGCAGTTGGGAAATCGCCAGCATGGGTGCCAATGACACCAGCTGAGATAGCTGAGGTAGCAGACTATGAAGAGGACCTTGAGGAATGGACTGAAAAAGATGCCCTCATACGAGACCTAATCACCACTGCAATCCCTGATTCCCTCTTTATCCGCCTTGTATTGAGACCCTCTGCCAACGAATACTATGAGACGCTGAAGAGTCAATTCCAAGACTGTTTGTTGGTTGTTGGCATTGAGCTGAGACGTCAGCTCAGTGAGATGAAATTAAAGGATGGCGGTGATGCCTGAGCTCACGTCGACAAGATGATTTCGATCTGCAAGGACCTTGCATCCATGGGACGACCAGTTTCAGACAAAGACCTATTCAACATGGTCTTCACTTCACTCCCACGCAGCTATAATTCAGTCCTTTTGTCAATTTCGTCAAGCATGAAGTTGCATAGCAGAACCATTACCTCTGACACCCTCATATCCCTCATACTCGACAAGCACGACCACCTTGTTGCACAAGGAGGTGGGAAGTCAAAGCCCAAAGACAACAACGTAGCTTTTGGGGCTGATGCGTCAAAGAAAGGGAAACATTGAGCGGGAAAATTTACGGGGACTGCTATAACTGCGGCTGGAAAGGTCATACCAAGGACAACTGCTGGGAAGAAGGGGGCGGCAAGGCTTGCAAAGCCCCGAAAGGCTGGAAGTCTAAATAAAGGGAAGAAAGAAGCATCAGGCAAAGACTTGAAGGGAGGAAAAGCGAATGCAGCCACAGAAACGAGCACCAAGTCCAATGCAGTATGGCTGGGTATGACAAGCCAGAGGCAATGTCAACACTGCTCTATGCTATGCTGGCCCAAACATCATCAACTACTATGGTTGAGCTCTATGACAGTGGTGCTTCGCAACACCTATCCCCCTATAAAGACCATTTTGTCGACCTCGTATCTATCCCCCCAAAACCCATCACTGCAGTGGACAAGCACACATTTAATGCCATTGGACGAGGCAGCCTACACATTGAAATCCCAAATGGAAAGTCAATGATGTGCGTTCTGTTAAAAAACGTCTTGTATGCACTGTCAATGGGAGTAACCCTTGTGTCCATTAGCCGGCTGGCAGCTGCAGGATATGCTGCTCTATTTCGCAATGTGGAATCCCGTTCTTTCCTGATCCCCTCTGAACTTCCTCAGTCCTTAAGTTGATCTTAGGAGTGATCTCCGACCCTCCGCTCAGAAATCAAGGGACAGAACTCGTACAGGGGCGCAGCACATAAGCTGAAGCCAAAGTTCCTTACAACTCCGACCCCCCTCAGGAATTCCTGCCAATCTCCGCCTTCTCTGCACTCCGGACTATCTGGGAATCTTGGGAATGAACCCAGACTTCACAGTATATTCGAACTCAAACCTCTACGAGTTTGCTAACATCATATCCTTATCCGCATGTCTAGAACTATCCAGACTCATGCCCAAACACACAGTATGCAAAGCATCGATGCAGCTCAGTCAGAGGCAGCCCGAGAAAACACCCTGCACTCCCTGATGACCTCGCGTCAAGGCCCCGATGTTGCCAAACAATTCCGAAGCTTTTCCACTCATCGTACATCAACCTCCACCTCTCAGACGAGACTCCATCTCAAATCATCTCCACCCCTACTCCTGCAGGTTGTCACCCCTCCGGGGGGGCCCTGGACCCCTCTGACAATGGGAACAGCGGCGGCAACAACCCCGACCCCTCCGATGACGACAACCCCTTCGGTGACAACCCTGACAAGGCAATCCCGCCTAACCCTATCATGGTGCTTGCAAACGCAGTCTGCGGCCTTGCTGAGTTATCGCGCCGCAACTGCGAATCCAAAAACTCCTCATCTCCGCGCACAAAGATGTGGGAACCCGACACCTTCGACGGGACTGATCCGCACAAGCTGTGGGCCTTCCTGGTCCAATGCGAGCTAAACTTCCAGGACTGTCCCTGCACATTCTGGACTGACTGCGCAAAAGTCACCTTCGCCCAGTCTTACCTAAAAGGTATGGCCCTCAAATGGTTTGAGCCCAACCTCCTCCAGATGGACAATCCGGACTGGACAGACAACTATCAGGAATTCGTTCTCAAGCTCCAGACCAACTTCGGCCCCCACGACCCTGTCAGTGATGCCAAACACCAACTCGACCACCTATCCATGAAAGACTCCCAGCATATCAACATACGTGGTAGAATTTAATCACCTAGCCTCCCAGGTCCGGGGTTACGGTGAGGGAGCCCTCCGACATCACTTCTACAATGGACTTCCGGATCACATCAAAGACAAGCTTTCCCGAATTGGAAACCCGCACTCCCTAGGAGAACTCTGGACTCTCTCCCAGACTATCGACGGGAGATATTGGGAATGCAAGTCCAAAGTCGCTCACCAAGTCCGACCCTCCGGAAACCAGTCCTCCACTTCCAAAAGTACTCCCACCACCCCTATCCGGAAACCCGCATCCGACCTCTCCAGTAAACTTGGGAAGGACGGACGCCTCACCTGCAAGGAACGCAAACACTGCTTTGACCTCAAGCTGTGTATGTTCTGCAGAGCTGCCAGACATGTAGCTAAGGATTGCCAGAAGTCCACTTCCCGCACATCCAAAGCCCGCGCAGCGACAACCTCCCCTGCTCTGGAAGCCAAACCGGAGGCCTCTTCCCCTGAGGCAAAAAGTTAGGGCGCAGCCTTCTGGACTCCGCACGGGAAGGAGGCTGCGTTGAATCCCACCATGCACTTATGGGGACCTGTCTCAACGCGTCCACTCTTCATGATCCCAAGGCCCTTATGCCTCTTGTTTCTCTTTCCAACTTGTCCGAAATTTCCGCTTTTCCTGCTTTGTTAGATTGTGGTTCTACTGATTGTTTCATTGATACTACTTTCATTGACAAGCACCATTTTCTGACATATTCCATTCCTCCTATTTCTTTGAAACTTTTTGATGGCACTTCCAATTCTATGATTACCCGTGCTGTTGACCTTTCCGTTTGTTTCCCTTCCAGCTTTGTCACCTCTGATACATTTTATGTTACTCTGTTGGATTCATCTTGTTCCCTTGTTCTAGGACACAACTGGCTCACCCGCTACAATCCGTCAATTGACTGGGTACTGGGCAGTATTACTTTCCAAACGCCGGCTCAAGACTTGCCAACGCCCCTGACGTCACCTCTGGAGATTCCGGTCCCCGGTCCCCCATCTCACTCCGACACTTCTGACAAGCCACCTTGCAAAGCTCCTCGCATCTTGTTTGTCAATGCTGCTGCCTTTGTGCGTGCGTGCACACTCGATGGTTCTGAGCAGTTCAGCATTCACCTCCATCCCCAGGACTCCAAATTCCGGAATTTCCGAAGTCCCTGAAGAAGTTGATCTGTCCTCCGTCCCTCCGAACTATCATGATTTCCCCGATGTCTTCAGTAAGCATAAGGCTGATACCCTTGCGCCCCACAGGGAATTCGATCTCAAGATTGACTTAGAGGAAGGTGCTTCCCCTCCTCTTGGGACTGTTTACCTGGTTTCTGCTACAGAACTCGAGTCCCTCCGGGAATTCATAGACGAACACCTCAACTACGGCTTCATCTGTCAGTCCAAATCTGCCCATGGTGCTCCCGTCCTCTTTGTCTGCAAGAAGGACGGATCCCTCCACCTCTGTGTCGACTTCCGAGGACTCAACACAATCACGAAAAAAGATTGCTACCCCCTACCCCTGATCTCTGACCTCCTCGATTCCCCTAGCCGCGCCAAGGTATACACTGTCCTGGAAGCTAAGGACCCCCATCTTCACATCCTCCGATCCAAGCATGACCACCCCCTGTCCGGACATTCTGGGCAAGACAGGACATTAGAGCTCGTCTGCCAGGAATACACTTGGCCAGGACTCCACACCTTTGTCAAGGACTATGTCAGTTCCTGCACCTCCTGCGCCCAAGCTAAAACTCCTAGACACCGCCTTTATGGAATGCTCAAGCAGCTTCCAATCCCTGAAAAGCCCTGGAACACCATTTCCATGGACTTCATTGAACAACTCCCGTCTTCCAGCGGATATACCGCAATCCTCATAGTCATCGACCACCTTTCCAAACAATCCATATTCATTCCCACTCATGACACTATCGACTCTCCGAGCCTTGCGAAACTATTCCTGCTCCACGTGTTTTCCAAGCATGGAGTTCCCTCCCATATCACCTCCGACTGGGGTTCCGAGTTCATCTCTCACTTCTTCCATTCCCTCGGGAAAGCCCTCGACATCCGACTTCACTTCACTTTGGGATATCATCCCGAAGGTGATGGGCAAACAGAACAGGCAAACCAGACCCTCGAGCAGTATCTCTGAATCTACTGCAACTCCCAACAGGACAATTGGTTGGAACTCCTACCCCTCATGGAATTTGCATACAATAATGCCCCTAGCGCTACCACAGGAGTATCCATGTTCTTTGCTAACAAAGGCTACCATCCCAATGTCTCAGTCTACCCCGAAAGGGATTTGACCTCATCCCGTGCCCGCGAGTACGCAGTTGACCTACAGGAACTCCACGAATTCCTACTCATGCAAATGGCCCCTGCTCAGCAATACTACCAAGGACCCGTGGATTCCCGACGACTTCCAGCACTGGACTTCCAGATTGGAGACCAAGCGTTTGTCAAGGCGAAGTACTACCGCTCCACTCGCCCTTCCAAGAAACTCTCGGAAAAGAACCTCAGCCCCTATCCCATCATCGCCCAAGCCGGACCCCTGTCCTTCACCCTCTGACTCCTGGACTCCATGTGCGCGGTCCATCCTGTCTTCCACATATCCTAGTTAGAACCTGCAACTCCGAACAACATCCTGAATCGAGTCCAACCCCCACCTCCCCCAGTTGAAGTCGATGGATAACCCGAATATGAAATCTCCAAAATCCTAGACTCCAAAATCGACCGCCGACATGGGAATTGCCAACTCCTGTACCTGGTAAGGTGGGCGGGTTACGAAGGGACTGATGAAGAAACTTCCTGGATCCTCGTGTCCCAGCTCGCTCACACATTGGAACTCATCTTGGACTTTCACTCCGCATATCCCGGACCCCTTAATTCACTCAGATGAGGGCGGAAACACAATTTTTGATTCACCAAGACAAGAAACTACGTAATTTGTACATGAGGAGCGCGATGGGACATTCTACACTACCTCCCCATCCTCACCCCCCTCCTCACCCTCATCCTCCTCCTCATCCCCCTCCTCACCCTCATCCTCCTCCTCATCCCCATCCTCCCCATCTGTCCCCTGACCTCCCTGATCATCCTCCCTCTCCTTTCCCTTCCACTCCAACGCCCCCCAGCTTCCTCTGGACTCTCCGAACTGGGACCCCTGAGCCACCAGGAAGGCCGCCAGGCCATCCGACAATACCTGTCGGATTCCCAACAGCTCAGCCACCATGGCTCCCTGATAGGCCTCGTGGGACTCCCTCAGAACCCCGAGCGCATCCCGGCGTTCTTCGCCCTCCTCATCCTCCCCTTTGCTCTCCTCCCAGGCCTCTGGACTCTTCTGCCTCTGCCTCTTCCGGTCCTTCCCCTCGTGTGGCGATGCCACTTCCACAGCGGCCCTCTTTCCCGCTCCGGCCTCCTGGCACAACGAGTGCGCCTGCACACACCTCGCACACATCTGCAACCGTCCAGTCTTTGGGCCTGGACATGGGACCCCTGCCCTCATGCAGGCCGTGCAAGGAGTATTGGCCTCGGGCCTTCCCACACTCACCTGCGATGGCCCCGCCTCAGACCCCTTCACAGACCCGCTAGCCCTGCGCCTCTGCAACTCCTGCGACCCTTGCTGCAACCTCTCGGCCATGACTCTCATGACCTCTGCCTCCGCTTTCTGCCTCCTCTCGTCCTCCTCCGCTTTTCTCTGCGCCTCCTCCTCGAGTTTCTGTCTCACCTCTTCGTGCTTTTCCGCCTCCCGCCAGGCCTTCTTCTCCCTGGCCTCCTGAATCCTGCGGGCGGACTCCCGCATGCATTCTTCCTCCTCTTGCTGGAGATGGGCCATTTTGTCATCAGATTGCGAGTGAGTAGACATGGTAGATGGTGGAACTAAACAACAGGCGGTCAACAGTCGCAAGGCACCTCAGATCGATCCCCGCTTTCAAACTCCGCCATACTTCTATTTCCTATCATGGACTCCTATCCAGGCACTCAAGGGTTTGTGCCTAAGAGGGGGATACTGTCACATCCCAAAACTTCCTTGACCCATCCGGCCCAATTCCGAACCCCTATGATCAAATCCTGAATCCTGGGCCTTGGACTTTACCTTAGACGATTTCTCTTTCATTGGACATTCTGAACCCCATACTTCCCATCCTGGACTTTCGCATTCCCGTCCCGGACTTTCATATTCCTATCTCGGTTATCTCTTGACATATGTCACTTTCCTTTGACACTTCTTGACATCTACAGTTCCTATCAATAATTCCCTTCCCCCTTGCTTTGCAACCATTGCGCCATTGCCTTCAGTCATTATTCTCCCATTCTGATGCCATTCCGATTCATTCCTTACTTTCTTCCGGAAAACTCCGATTTGTCCGACATACTTTCAATATCTTTATATCTTCCAGACTCTTCAGTATATAAACCCACATGTACTCTCTGATATTTCCTTAGTTTGAATATCAGCTAAATCCTGTTCTTTCCTGATCCACTCTGAACCTCCTCAGTCCTTAAGTTGATCTTAGGATTGATCTCCAACCCTCTGCTCCGAAATCAAGGAACAGAACTCGTACAGGGGCACAGCACATAAGCTGAAGCCGAAGTTCCTTACAACTCCGACCCCCCTCAGGAATTCCTGCCAATCTCTGCCTTCTCTGCACTCCGGACTATCTGGGAATTCCGAGAACAAACCCGGACTTGACATCAACCACGGAAGTGGAATACATCACAGCCACACATGCTGTGAAAGAAATTATCTGGCTATGTCGCCTTATCGGCGAAGTATTCTGGCCTCTCAAGCACCCAACTACTCTCTATAGTGACAACCAATCTGCCAGCGTGCTTACCAAGGACAGAAATTATCACGAAAGCTTTACCTAGTACGAAGGCAAAGCACTTCACTTCAGAACTTGGACTTCACGCCGTTTGAGGGGGAATGTTGGAGTTCAAACATTGTGTGGCTATGCCACAGCTTAGTTAATCATGCACTTACTCTTTTCATTCATTTGTACCCAGCTACCTCAGTGACTACTGCCTAGTACACTGAGGTAAGACTATTGTTACTCTCATCTACTCACATTGCTAATACTCCTGTAGCTTATATCTTACTACAGGTGAATATAGTGACTATGTTAAATCCGGGTTCGTTCCCGGAATTCCCAGAATGTCCGGAGGTGCGGAGAAGGCGGGGTTTTGTGGGAATTCCTGAAGGGGGTCCGAGGGGTAAGGAACTGCGGCTTCAGCTTATGTGCTGCGCCCCTGTACGAGTTCAGTTTCTTAATTTAAGAACGGAGGGTCGGAGGCTGGTCCTAAGGTCAACTTAAGGACTTAGAGAATCGGAAGGGAGAGGATCAGGAAGGAACAGGATTTAGTTGATATTTGAACTAAGGAAATATCAGAGAGGTACACGCGGGTTTATATACTGAAGAGTCTGGAAGATATAAAGATGTTAAAGTACTATCAGACGAATCGGAGTTTCGGGTTTCCGGAAGAAAGGAAGGCATGAATCGGAATGGTGTCAGAATGGTAGAATGATGACTGAAGGCAATAGCACAATAATTGCGAAGCAAGGGGGAAGGGAATTATTGATAGGAACTGTAAATGTCAAGAGGTGTCAAAGGAGAGGGACATATGTCAAGCAATAACCAAGATAGGAATATGAAAGTCTGGGACAGGAATGCAAAAGTTTGGGACAGGAAGTGCAGGGTTCGGAATGTCCGATGAAAGAGAAATTGTCTAAGGTAAAGTATGAGGGCTGGGATTTGGGATTTGGTCATAGGGGTTCGGAATTGGGCCGGATTGGTTAGGGAAGTTTTGGGATGTGACAGTATCCCCTCTTAGGCACGAACCCTTGAGTGCCTGGATAGGAGTCTGTGATAGGAAATAGAAGTATAGCAGAGTTTGAAAAGTGGGGATCGATCTGAGGTGCCTTGCGACCGTTGACTGCTTGTTGTTTAGTCCCACCACCTAACATGTCTACTCACTCGCAATCCGACAACAAAATCGCCCGTCTCCAACAAGAGGAGGAAGAGCGCGCGCGGGAGTTTGCCCGGAGAATCCAGGAGGCCAGGGAGAAAAAGGCCCAGCGGGAGGCGGAGAAGTGCGAGGAGGTGAGGTGGAGGCTCGAGGAGGAGACACGGAAAAAAGCGGAGGAGGACGAGAGGAGGAGGAAAGTGGAGGCAGAGGTCGCGAGGGTCGCGGCCGAAAGATTGCGGCAGGGGTTGCAGGAGCCGCAGAGGCATGGGGCGAGCGGGTCCCTGAAAGGGTCCGAGGTGGGGCCGTTGCAAGTGAGTGTGGGGAGGCCTGGGGGTTGGCTCCCTGTGCGGCCTGCGTGAGGGCAGGGGTACCATGTCCGGGCCCGAAAACCGGGAGGTTGCGGATGTGTGTGAGGTGCGCACAGGCGCACTCATCGTGCCAGGAGGTTGGAGCGGGAAAGCAGTTGGCCGTGGAAGTGGCGTCGCCACGTGGGGGGAAGGACTGGAAGAGGCGGAGGCAGAAAAGTCCGGAGGTCCGGGAGGAGAGCGCAGGGGAGGACAAGGAGGATGAGGAGCGCCGGGACGCACTCAGGGCCCTGATGGAGTCCTACAAGGCCCAGAGGCAGGCCAACGAGGCGTACCAGGGGTCCGTCGTGGCCCAGCTGTCAGGAATCCGGCAGGTGCTGTCGGACGGCCTGGCGGCCTTCCTGGTGGCTCAGGGGTCATGATTCGGAGATTCCAGAGGAAGCTGGGGGGCGTCGGAGTGGAAGGGGAAGGAGAGGGATGGTGGAGAGGGAGGTTAGGAGACAGATGGGGAGGATGGGGATGAGGAGGAGGATGAGGGTGAGGAGGGAGGTGAGGAAAATAGGGGTGGGGAGGTAGCGTAAAGTGTCCCATTGCCTTCCTCCTGTACAAGTAGTATAGTTTTGTTTTTGTTAAATTGAAAACCGTATTTCCGGCCTCATCCGAGTGAACTAAGGGGTCCGGACTTTCCGGGATATGCAGAGTGAAAGTCCGAGACGAGTTCCGATGCATGAGCAAGCTCAGTTGCGAGGATCCAAGACATTTCTTCATCAGTCCCTTCGTAACCCGCCCACCTTACCAGGTACAGGAGTTGGCAATTCCTGCATCGGTGGTCCATTTTGGAGTCTAGGATTTCGGAGATTTCATATTCGGGTTCTCTGTTGACTTCGACTGGGGGAGGTGGGGGTTGGACCTGATTCGGGATGGTGTTTGGAGTTGCGGGTTCTAACTGGGAGATGTGGAAAACGGGATGGACAGCATGCATGGAGTCCGGGAGTCGGAGGGTGAAGGACAGGGGTCTGGCTTGGGCAATGATGGGATAGGGGCCGAGGTTCTTTTCCGAGAGTTTCATGGAAGGGCGAGTGGAACGGAAATACTTCGCCTTGATGAATGCTTGGTCTCCGATCTGGAAGTCCAGTGCCGGAAGTTGTCGGGAATCCATGGGTCCTTGGTAGCGTTGCTGAGTGCGAGCCATCTCCGTACATAGGAATTCGTGGAGTTCCTGTAGGTCGACTGCATATTCACGGGCGCGGGATGAGGTCAGATCCCTTTCGGGATAGACCGAGATGTTAGGGTGGTAGCCTTTATTAGCGAAGAACAGGGATACTCCTGTGGTAGCACTAGGGGCATTATTGTAGGCGAATTCCACGAGGGGTAGGAGTTCTGACTAATTGTCCTGTTGGTAGTTGCAGTAGATTCAGAGATACTGCTCGAGGGTCTGGTTCGCCCGTTCTGTTTGCCTGTCGCCTTCGGGATGGTATCCCAAAGTGAAGTGGAGTCGGATGTCAAGGGCTTTCCCGAGGGAACAGAAGAAGTGGGAGACGAACTCGGAACCCCGGTCAGAGGTGATATGGGAGGGAACTCCGTGCTTGGAAAACACGTGGAGCAGGAATAATTTCGCGAGGCTTGGAGAGTCAATAGTGTTGTGAGTGGGAATGGATATGGATTGTTTGGAAAGGCGGTCGATGACTACAAGCAATGCGGTGTATCTGCCGGAGGACAGGAGTTGTTCAATGAAGTCCATGGAAATGGAGTTCCAGGGCTTTTCAGGGATTGGGAGTTGCTTGAGCATTCCGTAGGGGCGGTGTCTCGGAGTTTTAGCTCGGGCACAGGAAGTGCAGGAACTGACATAGTTCTTGACAAAGGTGCGGAGGCCTGGCCAGGTGTATTCCTGGCAGACGAGCTCTAATGTCCTGTTCTGCCCGAAATGTCCGGATAGGGGGTGGTTGTGCTTGTACTGGAGAATGCGAAGACGGAGGTCCTTAGCTTCCAGGACAAAGATGCAATCATTGAGGGTCAGGAAACCTTCGGGGTTGACGGCCCACCGGGAGTCTGACGAGTCCGGAAGATGGAGGGAAGCTATGGGGTCGGAGGACAGGGAATCTAGGATGTCCTTGTGAATGTCTTCGATGTCAAGCAGGGACAAGGCCCGGAGGACTGGGGCAAGTAGGATAGTGGTTTGTAGGGACGAGGCGAGCTGTTCCTGAGTGAACACCGGTCGGAGGTTATGGGGATTGACGCGAGCATAGTCCTTATCCCCCTCTTTGGGGTAGACGTCCCAGCGTCTAGTGAGGTAGTCAAGTTTAGCTCCTAAGCGTCCGGGGTGGAAGTGGATGACGAGGTTGAACTGGGATAGGAATTCCGACCAGCGGGCTTGCCGGCAGGTCAGGACTTTGGAGGTGGAGAAATATTCCAGATTTTTGTGGTCGGGAACGACGTCGACAGGGGTGCCGGACCCTTCGAGATAATGACGCCAATGCTGGAAGGCTTCATGGATAGCGAGGAGCTCCTTATCATGAGTGTTGTAGTTGAGTTCCGGGGCTGTCAGGGTGTGGGAGTAGACCACGACGGGGCGGAATTCCTCATCCGGACACCGGATCGAGAGGATTCCTGCAATAGCGTAGTCCGAAGCGTCGGTTTCGACTGTGATAGGACAGTCCAGAATCCAGTGAGTAAGGATAGGGGCTCGGGTGAAAGCGTCTTTGAGTTGGGTGAAGGCGGAGCGGCAGGAGTCGTTGAAGTTCCAAGGGGCATTTTTCCAAGTGAGTCGGGTGAGCAGAACAACAATATTGGAGTAGTTGAAGATGAAACAACGATAAAAGTTGGCAAACCCAAGGAAGGACTGGATGTCCTTGACCTTCCGGGGTTCGGGCCAATCTCGGACTGCCTGGACTTTCTCTGGGGACATGGTAAGCCCCTGGGGAGAGAGACGATAGCCCAGGTATTTGACAGAGTCCGAGTGCCACTCACACTTGTCCAGTTTGGCATAAAGTCCGTGTGTCCGGAGATGCCGGAGGACTTCCTGGACATGTTCTTTGTGAGAAGCCATGTCGTTGGAATAGATGAGGATGTCGTCGAGGTAAACCATGACACAGACGTCTAGGAGGTCCACAAAGATGCTATTGACGAACTGCTGGAAGGCCGCCAGGGCATTGGTGAGCCCAAAGGGCATCACCAGCCACTCGTACGAGCCATAGCGAGTCCGGAAGGTGGTTTTCCACTCATCTCCAGGAGCGATGCGGACAAGGTGGTATGCATGATGGAGGTTGATCTTTGTATATACCTTGGCGCAGCTAGGGGAATCGAGGAGGTCGGAGATCAGGGGCAGGGGATAGCGGTCTTTCTTTGTGATTTTGTTGAGACCTCAGAAATCGACACAGAGGCGGAGGGATCCGTCCTTCTTGCAGACAAAGAGGACGGGAGCACTGTGGGCAGATTTGGACTGACAGATGAAGCCGTAGTTGAGGTGTTTGTCTATGAATTCCCGGAGGGACTCGAGTTCTGTAGCAGAAACCAGGTAAACAGTCCCGAGATGAGGGGAAGCACCTTCCTCTAAGTCAATCTTGAGGTCAAATTCCCTGTGGGGCGGAAAGGTATCAGCCTTGCACTTACTGAAGACATTGGGGAAATTATGATAGTCTGGAGGGATGGAGGAAAGATCAACTTCTTCCGGGTTTTCGGAAATTCCGGAGTTCCGGGATACGGAACAGAGTTTGGAGTCCTGGGGACAGAGGTGAATGCTGAACTGCTCGGAGCCATTGAGTTTGCATGCGTGCGCAAAGGCGGCAGCATTGACAAATGTGATGTGAGGAGCTTCATGAGGCAGCTTGTCGGGAGTGTCGGAGTGAGATAGGGGACTGGGGTCTGGAATCTCCGGAGGTGACGTCGGGGGTGTTGGCAAGTCTTGAGCCAGTGTTTGGAAAGTAATACTGCCCAGTACCCAGTCAATCAACGGATTGTAGCGGGTGAGCCAGTTGTGTCCTAGAACAAGGGAACAAGAAGAATCCAACAGAGTAACATAGAATGTATTGGAGGTGACAAAGTCGGAAGGGAAATGAATGGAAAGGTCAACAGCACAGGTAATTGTAGAATTGGAAGTACCATCAAAGAGTTTCAAAGAAATAGGAGGAACGGAGTATGTCAGAAAATGATGCTTGTCAACGAAAGTAGTATCAATGAAACAGTCAGTAGAACCACAGTCTAACAAAGTGGGGAATGTGGAAAATTCGGAAAATTCGGAAAGGGAAACAAGAGGCATAAGGGCCTTGGGATCATAAAGAGCGGACATGTTGAGACGAGTCTCCATAAGTGCACGGTAGGATTCAACGCAGCCTCCTTCCTGTGTGGAGTCCGGAAGGCTGCACCCTAATTTTTTGCCTCAGGGGTAGAGGCCTCCAGTTTGGCTTCCAGAGCGGAGGAGGTTGTCGCTGCATGGGAAGTGGACTTCTGGCAATCCTTAGCTACATGTCCAGCAGCTCCGCAGAACATGCACAGCTTGAGGTCAAAGTGGTGTTTGCGTTCCTTGGAGGTGAGGCGTCCATCCTTCCCAAGTTTACTGGAGAGGCGGATGCGGGTTTAGGGGCGGAGGACTTTGCTGACAAGTACGCGGAGGTGTTGGACGGAGTGGCGGGTTTCGGAGATGGAGTGGTCGGAGTACTTCTGGAAGTGGAGGACTGATTTCCGGAGGGTCGGACTTGGTGAGCGACTTTGGACTTGCGTTCCCAATATCTCCCATCGATAGTCTGGGAGAGAGTCTGGAGCTCTTCTAGGGAACACGGTTTTCCAATGCGGGAAAGCTCGTCTTTGATGCGGTCCGGAAGTCCGTTGTGGAAGTGGTGTCAGAGGGCTCCCTTGCCATAACCCCGGATCTGGGAGGCTAGGCGATTGAATTCTACCACGTATTTGTTGATATGGATATGCTGGGAGTCTTTCATGGATAGGTGGTCGAGTTGGTGTTCGGCATCACCGACAGGGTCGTGGGGGCCGAAGTTGATCGGAGGGGTCCGGGGTGCCCCTGGAGGGGTGATGACCTGCAGGAGTAGGGGTGGAGATGATTTGAGCAGGAGGTCTGGCCTGAGAGGCAGAGTTTGATGAACGACGAGCAGAGAAGCTTCAGAATTGTTTGGCGACATTGGGGCCTCGACGCAAGGTCATCAGGGAGTGCAGGGCGTCTTCCTGGGCTGCCTCCGACTGAGCTGTGTCGATGCTTTGCATACTGCATGTTTGGGCACGAGTCTGCATAGTTCTAGACATGCGGATAAGATATGATGTTAGCGAACTCGCAGAGGTTTGAGTTCGAATATACTGTTAAATCCAGGTTCATTCCTGGAATTCCCAGAATGTCCGGAGGTGCGGAGAAGGCGGGATTTTGCGGGAATTCCTGAAGGGGGTCGGAGGGGTAAGGAACTGCGGCTTCAGCTTATGTGCTGCGCCCCTGTACGAGTTCAGTTCCTTAATTTAAGAGCAGAGGGTCGGAGGCTGGTCCTAAGGTCAACTTAAGGACTTAGAGAATCGGAAGGAAAAGGATCAGGAAGGAACAGGATTTAGTTGATATTCTAACTGAGGAACTATCAGAGAGTACACGTGGGTTTATATACTGAAGAGTCTGGAAGATATAAAGATGTTAAAGTACTATCGGACGAATCGGAGTTTCGGGTTTCTGGAAGAAAGGAAGGAATGAATTGGAATGGTGTCAGAATGGTAGAATGATGACTGAAGGCAATGGCACAATAATTGCGAAGCAAGGGGGAAGGGAATTATTGATAGGAACTGTAAATGTCAAGAAGTGTCAAAGGAGAGTGACATATGTCAAGCGATAACTGAGATAGGGATACGAAACTCCGGGACGGGAATGTGGAGTCCGGGACAGGCAGTGCGGGGTTCGGAATGTCCGATGAAAGAGAAATTGTCTAAGGTAAAGTATGATGGCCGGGATTTGGGATTTGGTCATAGGGGTTCGGAATTGGGCAGGATTGGTTAGGGAAGTTTCGGGATGTGACAGACTACTGCCTAGTACACTGAGCTTATATCTTACTACACGTAGGTATTAGATGGGCTGATGAATATTTAAATAGGTATTTCGTCAGTAATGGGTGGAACCATTGAATGGTGGGTGTGATCTGAGTGGGCTGAGGGATGGGTGCCCCGTAGGTGTCCAATGGGCTGAGGAATGCATTCCCCATAGGTCTTGGGTGGGCCAAGGGAGGGGCGACTCAAGAGTTGTGGATGGGCTGATAGATGGGTGACCAGAGTGTCTTGGGTGGGCCGAGGGATGGGTGACCCGTAGGTGTCAGATGGGCCAAGGGATGGGTAACCCATAGGTGTTGTATGGGCCAAGGAATGCATGCACTGTAGCCCTTGGGTGGGCCAAGCAATGTGGCCTCTGAAGGTCTCAGGTGGGCCAAGGGATGGATGGTTGGTGGGTCTTGGATTGGCTGAGCGAGGGGTGACCCACAGGTGTTGGATGTGCCAAGGGATATCTTGATAGGATTTCATCAGTAATGGGTGGGCCCCTGGAATGGTGGTGAGTGTCTACTGTGGGGATGGGGTGAACCAAGGGATGAGTGATTTTGTAGGTCTCCAGTGGGTTGAGGTATGGGTGACCCATATGTCTTGGGTAAGCCAATGGATGGACAGCCCAAAGGTCTCGGGTGGCCCAAGGGATTGGCAGCCTGTCAGTATTGGGAATCCTGCCATAGTCCATAGGCATTGTCCCAAACAATTTCAAATTGGCTGCCAAGTTGACAGCAGCCCCCTTGGCTGAGTGATCTACATTCCATTCAATCTACCTCTATATCACATCCCAAAACTCTCCTGACCCATCTGGCCCAATTCCGGCCCAATTCCGGCCCCCTATCACATCCCGAAACTTTCCCAACCCATCTGGCCCAATTCCGGCCCCCTATGATCAAATCCCAAATCCTGAGCCTTGGACTTTACCTTGGAAGATTTCTCTTTCATCAGACATTCCGAACCCCATATTTCCCGTCCCAGACTTTTGCATTCCCGTCCCAGACTTTTGCATTCCTGTCCCAGACTTTCGTATTCCTATCTCGGTTATCTCTTGACATATGTCACTTTCCTTTGACATTTCTTGACATCTACAGTTCCTATCGATAATTCCCTTTCCCCTTGCCTCGCAATTATTGCGCCATTGCCCTCAGTCATTATTCCACCATTCTGACGCCATTCCAATTCATTCCTTACTTTCTTCCGGAAACCTGAAACTCCGATTTGTCTGACATACTTTAACACCTTTATATCTTCCGGACTCTTCAGTATATAAACCTGCTTGTACTCTCTGATATTTCCTTAGTTTGAATATCAACTAAATCCCGTTCTCTCCTGCTCCCCTTCACTCTGAAACCCCTTCAGTCCTTAAGTTGACCTTAGGATTGTTCTCTGACCCTCTGCTCTCAAATCAAGGAACAGAACTCGTACAGGGGCACAGCACATAAGCTGAAGCCAAAGTTCCTTACCTCTCCGACCAACCCTGCCATTCCACGCACTCTGGACTATCCGGGAATTCCGGGATTGAACCCGGATTTGACACTCTACAATGGACATTCCATCTCATTGGAGACTTCACATGTCTGATATTATTGCCAAATACATGGTCAAGTGATTCCTGGAAGCCATCAGCCACCCTGCCAAACTGACTCCTGCACTACCCGATACATACATTCCTTTACTGGCTCTCTTCCAAGACAATAGGATAGTCAATTCAATGGCAAGGGCTTATCAGAATTAAAGCAAGTGATCTCTGAGTACATAGGTATCTATTAATATCATCTCAGGGAGCTTCCCCATCAACATCCAAAGGATGGCCAAGATGTTAGGGCCAAAGAAGACTGCAACCAATGCAGAAAGAGAGAAATTGTTCAAGGACAGATTCCCTATGGAGCAGGAAGAGGAGATCTCAGACCCAACCCTTCTATTGGACCAGACTAGGGTAGTCCTGGCATGGTATCTGCCTGGGGTACTATCAGAAGAGTTCCAGGTGAGCTCCTCAAGTTAAATTTCCATAGATGCCTCATTGATGACTTTGGTTAGCAGGACTGTTCCTGAAACCTGGAATTGTTATTCCCAGATTTATCCAGGTCTTTGAGGACCAACCAGGCCCTGTTTGAGGGAGAGATCACAGGTGTGATTGAATTATCCCTGGCTTGGTACCAGTAAGGTTGAGTGGTAAGAAGCTTTCGGCTGCATTCACACCAAAGCCGTCCTGACGGAACTAGCCATTTAGACATCAACCTTAGGTATTGGCCCTCCTCAAAGACTCCCATGGCAATTCTGGACCTTGGCAATGGCTCAGAGCTAGCTCCCTGCAGACCACAGTTCTTTCAGCAGCCCTGCTGGTCATGCATTCAGACCTCTATGCATCTGGAAGGGAGGCCCTGCTGAAACTTGCCAAGTCCAATGAAGACACCAAAATGACGGCCGTCCTTTCCAAGTGGTCCTTGGTATATTTGGTAATGTCGGTCATCGTCAATCGGGCCACCCCTTACCATCGGGATCTCAACTGTAGGGCTCAGTGGTTGGAGATGTTGGCTACCATAGGGGGGAATCCTGACCTACACATAAATTTGGATAGCATTGGGGTCAGGTTGGGGTATGGGCCTGGCACCCTACTGGGAATTTCTGGAAAGGTACTTCGGCATGGGGTGCCACATTCTGTTTCTGACAGGGTTTGCCTGGCCTACCATATGAGAGATAATGTCCATGAGGGGGTGGGAGTTCACAGATGTAATTGGGTCAGACAGGAGGACCTCCCTCACTTATTATACAAGTTGGCAGTGTCTATGAACATTGCTACAGAGTAGAATAAAAATTCCCTACATGAATGGCCACTGGTATCTAGAATTCCTGTCAGATGATTGGATCTCTGCAAGGATGTCCTCAGGAGACCAATGTTCCTCTATCTGCACTATCCTTTCCATGGTCAACCACATCTCATCACATACTTGGGTGAGCTCTCTGGACAAAGCCATCCTTGTCTCCACAACCCGCCTGCATGCCAGCTCAATCCATTGTCAGTCAGTGCAGATTGGTGGAGGGCCTACTGGAGTGATCAAAAGCTAAACAACAGGGAATGAGTCAAGTGGGACAGGCAAATGGACTGAACGGAAACTTACCCTGGCATATTGAGGCATGAATTGAGCATAAAGCTCACAGAGATCATTCCATGGACATTGTACATAGATCTCCGGAAGTTGTTCCATGTGGCCCGACCACCAAGGCCATGGAAATTCTGGGTCAGTTGTCACCAGCTGATACTCCTGATTTGGGAAGGTGGCATCAGCATGTTCAGGATTGACAATCATCCAAACTGCATGGGGGATGTCTAATGTTCACCCATGCATTACTGCAGTTGAGATCAGCCAGGTGGCCATGGCCTGGGAGCAGGGTAAGATCAGACAAAAGCATACTAAATTAACACCTACCACTTCCAATGGCAGATTTCTCCTTTGTTGATTGGGGTCAAAGGAGTTGGATTGTAAGGCCTGTCAGATAAATTCGAATCTCAGGCCAATGTACTCCAGCATGTCCTGGAAACCTTGTTGGGTTGTGGTGTAGGATGATTGTGGCATTGTGAATGTGATGGGCAAGTACGAGGATTCGGTCTGGGTTTTTTTATATTGCAAAGATGAACCAGAAACAATATACATCACAGTAACCCGACAGTTCATTGTAAATACATCCAAATCTGACTTCTGCTAATTTTGTAACAATTCCTTACAATGATCCCTAAGTCTCTTGAAATCGGCCTGAGTCCTGGCCGCATAGCAAGCATGTCCCACCTGGGCTTGCCTCTCAGAGGCCTGCAATAGGGCACCCCATGACCTTGCCTTGTAATCAAAGAAGTTACTTGTCCATTGCCCTTCTGCTCTGAGGAACTCTACTTCCTCTTCCCATCGGTCCTTGAGAGCCTTTTCTCTGAGCCAATGCCCCTGATAAACTGAAGCACCCGAAAGTGTTAACTCAGTCCATGAGCAACTGAAAATTAAGATTGAAACATACATTCAGACATCCAATCATTCAGTTCTGAATCCCTTTGCACATCCATGGTCCAGAACCAGGCCAAGGTGGAGTACCGATTGCTCTGGGCATTTGGGTTGGATACTGCGGTACTGACCTTGAGGTGCTTGGGATCAAGCGGCCTATACTGGATCAGAGTGTCTTTGTTGGCTTCCAGTGATATCATGGCTTGTTGGCATGCCCTATAGGTGGCAGCATGCCTTTTCACAGTTAGCTCTATGACATTGATCTTGCCCCATGCCCGAGTTGTGTGGGTCTGGCCACTGGCATGCTGAAGCTCGGTCCAGAAGAGCACCGACTTCTTGGCCAATGCCATCCTCAGATGATGGAGGCAGTCATTGGCTTGACCTTTTCTGAGTTCTAGTTCTTCCTCTGCCAACCAATCTATACCTAAGTCCTTGCAAGCCTGTCTACCCATGGAGGATAGGAAGGGGAGATGAGCTTCTTCAGCATGGTGAGGATCAAGATTTCCGAAGGCTACTTTGGCATCATCATCAGATTCTATGTCATCAATCCAGTCTTCCTCGTCATGGTCGGCTGCATCAGATCCTTGAGTGTTGATCCTACCTATGAATGAAGCAGCATTCAAGACAAAGGTACAGATTTCTGTCCCAAGCCAATCCCTCTTCCTTGCCAGGGCCAGCCTTTGAGCTTCTGTGGACCGATGACCAGAAGAACAGGCCTCCAACTTTAGCTGGATCTGTGGTTGCTGGATTTGCAACCCCTGAGCAAGCCAAGTACTGGAACCCCTCCAGCTCAAAGTCATGGAATGAGATCCCGATAGCATGGCAAGCTCAATGCTTTTCATTGCCAGGGCTGGAGAAGACTGGTCTCACCCATTCAAATCATCTTCTGGAAATTGGAATCATTCATCTGAAAGTCCAATAGTTCTTGCCAATGGGGAGCCAACATCCCCCAGGCCGAACCCAAAATCACATTCAAGATCACCCACGGAGTCTCTATAATCTCTCCCTCAACTCTACCTGCTCCTTGAATGAACCCAGGAGAGTATCTTGCAAAGCATTCATTCCTGTGGCCATGGACATGCCACAGGCCAATGCTTGGCATCAGGCTGATCTTGGTTGGAATGCTCAGATATGAGTTTGAGGATACCCTCTGTCTGAAGCATTTCATGTATTGACAATTAATGTCATAGAATGTCAAGCAGAGGCATTTCAGTATAAGTATCAGGAAACATACCAGCCAGAGAGAAGATTGCTGGAAGTAAGTTCTGGTCCATTGCTCTACCCGATGAAAGGGGTGAGCCCTATGGTTCTCTCTACAGCAGGAAGTACAGAAGAGGGGCCTTCCGAAACAATCCCAACATCTATAGGTACCATCTCCAAGACAATGAGAACACTTCCAAGGATCAGGTGGTCCCTCCAGCTGTAACAAGATATCAAGATACAGTTCTTTGTGATCTTGCCATTCCCTGAGGAAGTCATTTTGTGTCTGGAATGGTTGACTTTTCAAAGAGTATATTGCAAGAACAAATGAGAGTCTTACCTTGCTATGAAATTTCAATGGCTCTGGCATGTCATAGAAATTACCTTGCATTACAGCATGAAGGAAGATCGATCAGAAGATTCTGAAGTTTGGAAATGTTGGCAATTATGTTTACAGCATCTGATGTTGATGAAGCAAGTGAGGATTTGGGTAGGGACTGACAAGACACTACCAACTCTCGAAACACACACATTGAACAAAATATCAATATCGCTGGATATCATGCCTTGTGAACCATCTAGTAGAGCTAGCAGGGTATCTGTTGGGACCAAGACTTCCCAGAAGCTGTCAGAGGAGGAAATAGATATCCTCAAATCTCATTTGGAAGCATGGAAGAACAAGAGGAACAGACCTGGAGTGTATAGGGCAGTGCATAAGAAAGCAAAGAAGTTAGACATGGTGGAAAGAATGAACATAAAGGAATGGGATGGCTGGAAGGAGGTGAGTCCTATATGTCATGTGGGATTTTCAGCTGATGTTTATGTTTTGGAAAAGATATACAAGAACTAGCTTTACAACCATGGTCGAAAAAGAACTACCAAACCTATGGTAAAGTATGGAAAGAGTTTCACTGCTAGGGATGTGATAAAGATACAGAAGAGGAAGGAAATTCAGAAGATAATAGAGAAAGACAATGGGTTGAAACCTGGGGACAGAGAGATGATAGCTTGGTATCAATGGGCTGTGAACAAGGTGATGGAAAGTCTCACCAAAGAGGAGTTGAAGGAGGCCAAAGCCAAAGCCAAAGAATGGAGGAAAGAAAGACCATCTCCAGAGGTACAGGCAAGGTAAGGGTTGAAGCTCTGGATGCAAACCAACTGCAAACATCCTACTGTAGAACAGCCTTACAGAAAGGGGAGAAATATGTAAGGGAGTTTGCAGAGGAGGTGTGGAAGAGATGTGGGATGAGAGTAGCCATCTCAGCAGCCTGGAAAGATGAAGTTGGACAGATCATGACCACTCAGTAAGTGACCAAGCTTGAAATCTACAAGCCAAAGGTATTCAGAATGCTGACCAGGCCATAGATATGACATTAATGATGAGATCAGGAATGGAGCAGGATTCAATGGGTGGGGTGGAGCTCATCAAAGATGGACGGAGTATTCCAAGACTGAGCTTGGAAACTTGGGATTGTCAGATTGGGGTGAGACTGAAGCCAGTCTCAATGCCAAGGTTCGGCCACGGAAGAAGAACATGAAGAAAGGGAAGGTTGATCCAGTCTCGATGGTTAACAATGGAGAAAAGGCTTGGATAACAGACATGAAGGATGTCAGCCTGGAGATCATGAAACAGATCATCTGGGGCTTTGTCACCTTTCACTATAGAAGTGGATCCAGCTTAGTGAGCACCAGGCCTGATTGCTCCCATAGGGAAGGCTTCAGGAATTAATGAGCTACCTGTCCCATGGACACATATTGTGGGTCAACAATCAGACTACATGGCCTCCAAGTATTTTCCACAGGGGGTGAAGCTTTGGGAGCCATCAAAGCTTCAGAAAAAGGAGGTAATTTCTATCTTGAACTTCTGGAAAGAGAGACAGCAATCACATATGGTGGACGTCCTGAGCTTCCGACAATGGAGAGACTCGGCAGGAATCCTACAAAACCCTGTGGAGTTTGACAAAATACAGTGAACTCCGGAACCGGAACAATAAACCCTGCATTTCCAGAACATCGGAATCCATGCCTCCACATGTCTGGAATGCCGGAACTCCTACCCCTGCTCCGCTGCCCGGCGAAACAGCTCAGAATTGATCCGGAATTTGTGTAGACATGCGAACCCTTATTGTATTGCATCATCCTTTACTTGTCATCATTCCTGAGCCTCTGGGGATGCTCCGTCACTTCCTTACATTGCTTAATTCCAAATTCCTCTTGTTCCTGTTCCTATTCCCTGATTATCATTAGCAAGTGCTTCTCCGCCCACTCTGTTATACATATATACTTAGTTTTTACTTTGGATTCCTCAGTCATTCTTCGCCCATCTTTGGCAGCAGCTGAGGTGAGTTTACTTATACCTATTTGCTACTCCTAGTTAATCCCTAGTAGTCTGGGCAATCACTGCCCTCTTATGGGTGAATATATATATGTCGTTCTTTGCCCCTCTTTGGCAGCGGCTGAGTCCAGGCAATCACTGCCCTCTTATATTTTTTGTCAGAGTTGGATTCTGATGAAGAAGCAGCAGCCCGAAGAAGGAAGGCCTCTAAAGGACAGAGAAAGGCTGGGTCTGAAGATGGACTAACTGAAGGTGAAGGCAGATCGAAATCAAGAGGATGAGGCAGGAAGGGAAGGAATCCTTCAATGGTAGATGACTCTGAAGAGTCTGAGGATGACCAGGACAATGGGAATGGGTCTGGGTGGAGACATGATACTGACAGGGAAGATTCCGGAGGTACTGATGGACAGCAAGGTGTCAAGTCCGGGTTCATTCCCGGAATTCCCGGATAGTCTGGAGTTGCAGAGGAGGCAGGGTTTTGTGGGAATTCCTGAGAGGGGTCGGAGGGGTAAGGAACTGCGGCTTCAGCTGATGTGCTGTGCCCCTGTACGAGTTCGGTTCCTTAATTTAAGAGCGGAGGGTTGGAGGTTGGTCCTAAGGTCAACTTAAGGACTTAGAGGATCAGAAGGGAGAGGATCAGGAAGGAACAGGATTTAGTTGATATTTGAACTAAGGAAATATCAGAGAGTACACACGGGTTTATATACTGAAGGGTCCGGAAGATATAAAGATGTTAAGGTACTATCGGGTGAATCAGAGTTTTGGGTTTCCGGAGGAAAGGAAGGAATGAGTTGGAATGGCGTCAGAATGGTAGAAAAGGCAATGGCGCAATAATTGCGAAGCAAGGGGAAAGGGAATTATCGATAGGAACTGTAAATGTCAAGAAGTGTCAAAGGAGAGTGACATATGTCAGCGATAACCGAGATAGGGATATGAAAATCTGGGACGGGAATACGAAAGTCTGGGACGGGAATACGAAAGTCCGGGACAGGAATACGAAAGTCCGGGACGGGAATACGAAAGTCCGGGACGGGAATGCAGAAAGTCCGGGACGGGAAGTACGGGGTTCGGAATGTCCGATGAAAGAGAAATTGTCTAAGGTAAAGTATGAGGGCCGGGCTTCGGGATTCGGTCATAGGGGTTAGGAATCGGGCCGAATTGGTTAGGGAAGTTTCGGGATGTGACACAAGGGCCCAGCCATTTGGGCCATAGGAAGTCAGGGGGTGAGTACATCTCATGACTGTCTTGTCCAAATATAATTCCTGATACAACAAGACATAGTTAATGAGCCAAGAAATTGGGTCATCAGTAGAAGAGGGACTGAGAGTGATGAAGCTGAGGGTGAAGGCATCATGGGGCCAAAGCCAACCCCTCCACCAAAGGCCAAAGCCCAGAAAGCTACCAAACAACAACCCGAAACTGAACAAGTTGAAACAAGGGAAGTGGCAAGGAAGCCAAGTGAGCAACTCCAGAAATCAAGCATTCTGAAAATCATGACAGCTCGGAAGATGGTAAGTGAGTATTATCATGGGGATAGCTTTGAGATCAAGCCACATTCTTTAGATGAAGCAAAGCAACAGTCAAGGCCAAAGCAAAGCTGAAAGGCACCAACCTGGTTTGGTGAGGGAAGCCCTGAGGGGAAAATGGTTCACAAGAGGCGGAAATAAGTTTCTTATTGAAATCCTAAGTACCCACTCATTGTTGATACAACAAAATACACTATCTATGTATATACAGTGTCACATGCCGAAACTTTCCCAACCCATCTGACACAATTCTGGCCCCTTATGATCAAATCCCGAATCCTGAGCCTTGGACTTTACCTTAGAAGATTTCTCCTTCATTGGATATTCCAAACCCTGTATTTCCCATCCTGGACTTTCATATTCTTATCTCAGCTATCTATTGACATATGTTCCTGTCCTTTGACATTTCTTGACATCTGCAGTTCCTATCGATAATTCCCTTTTCCCCCTACTTCACAATTATTGTGCCATTGCCCTCAGTTATTATTCCACCATTCTGACGCCATTCCAATTCATCCCCTACTTTGACTTTGTTCCAGAAACCCAAAACCCCGATTCATCCAACATACTTTAACAGTTTTATATCTTCCGGACTCTGCAGTATATAAACTTGCTTGTACTCTCTGATAGTTTGAATATCAACTAAATCCTGTTCTAGCCTGCAAAGTCTCCACTTCACTCTGAAACCCCCTTCAGTCCTTAAGTTGACCTTAGGATTGTCTTCCGACCCTTTGCCTTGAAATTAAGGAACAGAACTCGTACAGGGACACAGCACATAAGCTGAAGCCAAAGTTCCGGGATCAAACCCGGATTTGACAGTTGGTCGGATACATGAATACATCCACATAGTGGATATAGGCCATGATCAGAAATCTATCATGGTGGCAGCTCAATGGGTGATGCTGTGGGAGATGTTGTTGCCAACAATACCCATCAAACATCAGCCAATCTGCATATATGGTTGAATCATGAAACGGAAATCAAATCAAATGGGACTTACTGTCAAGTCCGGGTTCGTTCCCGGAATTCCCAGAATGTCCAGAGGTGCGGAGAAGGCGGGGTTTTGCGGGAATTCCTGAAGGGGGTTGGAGGGGTAAGGAACTGCGGCTTCAGCTTATGTGCTGTGCCCCTGTATGAGTTCGGTTCCTTAATTTAAGAGCGGAGGGTTGGAGGCTGGTCCTAAGGTCAACTTAAGGACTTAGAGAATCGGAAGGAAAAGGATCAGGAAGGAACAGGATTTAGTTGATATTTGAACTGAGGAACTATCAGAGAGTACACGCGGGTTTATATACTGAAGAGTCCGGAAGATATAAAGATGTTAAAGTACTATCAGACGAATCAGAGTTTCAGGTTTCCGGAAGAAAGGAAGGAATGAATTGGAATGGCGTCAGAATGGTAGAATGATGACTGAAGGCAATGGCGCAATAATTGCGAAGCAAGGGGGAAGGGAATTATTGATAGGAACTGTAAATGTCAAGAAGTGTCAAAGGAGAGTGACATATGTCAAGCGATAACTGAGATAGGGATACGAAAGTCCGGGACGGGAATGCGGAAAGTCCGGGATGGGAAGTACGGGGTTCAGAATGTCCGATGAAAGAGAAATTGTCTAAGGTAAAGTATGAGGGCTGGGATTTGGGATTTTTGGTCATAGGGGTTCGGAATCGGGCCGGATTGGTTAGGGAAGTTTTGGGATGTGACAGTATCCCCCTCTTAGGCACGAACCCTTGAGTGCCTGGATAGGAGTCCATGATAGGGAATAGAAGTATAGCGGGGATCAATCTGAGGTGCCTTGCGACCGTTGACTGCTTGTTGTTTAGTTCCACCACCTAACATGTCTACTCACTCGCAATCCGACAATGAAATCGCCTGCCTTCAACAAGAGGAGGAAGAGCGTGCGCGGGAGTCCGCCCGGAGAATCCAGGAGGCCAGGGAGAAAAAGGCCCAGCGAGAGGTGGAGAAGCGCGAGGAGGCAAGGCAGATGCTCGAGGAGGAGGCACAGAAAAAGGGATCCATCCTTCTTGTGGACAAAGAGGACGGGAGCGCCATGGGCGGATTTGGATTGGCAGATGATGCCATAGTTGAGGTGTTCATCTATGAATTCCCAGAGGGACTCAAGTTCTGTAGCGGAAACCAGGTAAACAGTTCCGAGAGGAGGGGAAGCTCTTCCTCTAAGTCAATCTTGAGATTGAATTCCCCGATATATATATATATATTTGGAGCTTCTTTGAAGAGATTGGACACCCACAAAAGGGGCCGACTGTCCTCCACTGTGACAACCAGGCTGCTATCATCCTAAGCCATGATCCTCAATTCCGGGCACGGACTAAACACATCCAGGGGAAGTACCACTTTGTCCGAGATGACCTTGTTGGAAAGGGAGAGGCCATCATCCACTACATTCCCACAGATGACATGGTAGCAGACATCCTTACAAAACCTCTCATTCGTAAACAACACTGGAAATTTGTTCGAGGTATGGGACTACAAATGTGCTCAAGTGGGAGTGACAAAATACAGTGAACTCCAGAACCGGAACAACAAATCTGGAACGTTGGAATCCGCATGTCTGAAATGCCGGAATTCCTACCCCTGCTCCACTGCCAGGCGAAACTGCTTAGAGTCTTGGTATCCACTCAGAATTGATCCGGAATTTGTGTAGACATGCGGACCCTTATTATATTGCATCATCCTTTACTTGTCATCATTCCCGAGCCTCTGGGGATGCTCCGTCACTTCCTTACATTGCTTAATTCCAAATTCCTCTTGTTCCTGTTCCTATTCCCTGATTATCATTAGCGAGCACTTCTCCGCCCACTCTGTTATACATATATACTTAGTTTTTACTTTGGATTCCTCAGTTGTTCTTTGCCCCTCTTTGGCAGCGGCTAAGGTGAGTTTACTTATACCTATTTGCTACTCCTAGCTAATCCCTAGTAGTCCGGGAAATCACTGCCCTCTTATAGTTTTTGTCATCAAGGGCTCCTTCAAAAGTGCCTTCCCATGAACCACTCAGGGCCATGACAGTTTTAGCCACTACCCACCAATTGTGCCCCAAGTCTCACACCTGGTCCATCTCCAAGGAAGAAGGTCAAACATTTGGCATTGAAGCTGAGGCCCAAGACCACTGCCCCCAAAGCTGGCCCAAGCTCCACCCCTGCTGGCTCAACTGTTAAACTGAAACTCCATAAGTTTGGTAGTTTAACTGATATTGATAGTTTTTGATGGTGTAGTGATCCCAAAGTGGCTTCCATTCCACCCCACCCCATCCCACTCCATCAGCTGGGCCTTGCAATACCACACCTTCCCCAGCCTCCATCCCCACTCCCCACCTAACCAATGGTTCAAGGGATGCAGTCATCATTGCCCTTGAAAGTCGGGTTTCCGCTCTCAAAAGGGAGCTCAAACAGATTCCGGTGCTCGAGCAACAACTTGGCACTTTGGTTCAGGCAGTTGAGGCCCTTTGGGCAAGGGTTCAAGAGCAAGGCTTGGTCAGATCAAAATCTGGTCCTCTCCCAAGAACAGTATCGGTTTTGCATCACATGTGAATGCTCAACTTGAAGGGTTCTAGCCCCCTTCCACCAGCTGTCATTCAGGCCAAACCAGAACATTCCCCCGATCTTGGCCTGCAATTGCATGGCCCATCCTTGGAGGGAACCAGGGCAGTTGTCAAGTTCAGGTTCAATCCCAGAGTTCCTGACAGTCCTAAGGTGCAGAAGCATGTAAGGGATTGGGAATCTGTCAAGGGGGTCAGAGTGGTAAGGAACTTTGGCTTCAGCTTATGTGCTGCGCCCCTGTACGAGTTCTGTTCCTTGATTTTGGAGCGGAGGGTGAGAGATCAATCCTAAGATCAACTTAAGGACTGAGGAAGTTCAGAGGGGATCAGGAAAGAACAGGATTTAGTTGATATTTGAACTAAGGAAATATCAGAGAGTACATGCGGGTTTATATACTGAAGAGTCCGGAAGATATAAAGATGTTAAAGTATGTCAGACAAATCAGAGTTTTGGGTTTCCGGAAGAAAGGAAGGAATGAATCGGAATGGCGTCAGAATGGTAGAATAATGACTGAAGGCAATGGCACAATAGTTGTGAAGCAAGGGGGAAGGGAATTATCCATAGGAAATCTAAATGTCAAGAAGTGTCAAAGGAAAGTGACATATGTCAAGAGATAGCCAAGATAGGAATATGAAAGTCCAGGACGGGAATACGGAAAGTCCAGGACGGGAATGTGGACAGTCCGGGACGGGAAGTACGGGGTTCGGAATGTCCGATGAAAGAGAATTCATCTAAGGTAAAGTCCGAGGGCCGGGATTTGGGATTTAATCATAGGGGTTTGGAATTGGGCCGGATGGGTTAGGGAAGTTTTGGGATGTGACAGTTCCTTAATTTCAGGGCAGAGGCTTGGAAGACAATCCTAAGGTCAACTTAAGGACTGAAGTGGTTTTCAGAGTGAAGTGGAGTAGGAGAGAACGGGATTTGGTTGATATTCAAACTAAGGAAATATTGGAGGGTACAAGCGGATTTATATACTGAAGAGTCCAGAAGATGTAAAGGTGTTAAAGTATGTCGGACAAATCGGAGTTTCGGGTTTCCTGAACAAAGTAAGGAATGAATCAGAATGTTCCGATGCATGAGCAAGCTCAGTCGCAAGGATCCAGGAAGTCTCTTCATCAGTCCCTTCATAGCCCGCCCATTTTACCAGGTACAGGAGTTGGCAATTCCTGCGTCGCCGGTCTATTTTGGAGTCTAGGATTTCAGAGATTTCATATTTGGGTTCTCCGTCGACTTTGACTGGGGGAGGTGGGGGTTGGACCCAATTCAGGATGGTGTTCGGAGTTGCGGGTTCCAACTGAGAGACATGGAAGAAAGGGTGGACGGTGTGCATGGAGTCCAGGAGTCGGAGGGTGAAGGACAGGGGTCTGGCTTGGGTTATGATGGGATAGGGGCCGAGTTTTTTTCTGAGAGTTTCTTGGAAGGGCAAGTGGAGCGGAAGTACTTCACCTTGACAAACACTTGATCTCCAATCCGGAAGTCCGGTGTGGGGAGTTGTTGGGAATCTGCAGGTCCTTGGTAGCATTGTTGAGCCCAGGCCATTTCCATGCATAGGAATTCATGGAGTTCCTGTAGGTCGACTGCATATTCACGGGCGTGGGATGGGGTCAGATCCCTTTTGGGGTAGACCAAGACGTTGGGATGGTAGCCTTTGTTAGCAAAGAACGGGGATACTCCTGTAGTAGCACTAGGGGCATTGTTGTAGGCAAATTCCGTGAGGGGTATGAGTTCCAACCAATTGTCCTGTTGGTAGTTGCAGTAGATTTGGAGGTACTGCTCAAGGGTCTGGTTTGCCCGTTCCGTTTGCCCGTCTCCTTTGGGATGATATCCCAAAGTGAAGTGAAGTCGGTGTTGTAAATTGGAGATGTTGGGAGAATGTCGAGAATGGATTAGGTAATCAATCTACCTATGTATGCAGATTTTTTGTTCTTGCACCTCAGTCTAGTGTTCTATACTTGAGACTGAGGTGAGATATCATTTAGCTATATACTTTACTATTTTACTGATAGTTCTTTAGTACTTACTCTGTCGCTCGTCAGGTTGGTTGAATTTAGTCTAGTGTTCTATACTCGAGACTGAGTACTTACTCTGTTGCTTGTCAGTTGGCTAAATACCTTGGAACACAAGTCGGATGTTGAGGGCTTTCCCGAGGGAACAGAAGAAGTGGGAGACGAACTCAGAACCCCGGTCACAGGTGATGTGGGAGGGAACTCTGTGCTTGGAAAACACGTGGAGCAGGAATAATTTCGCGAGGCTCGGAGAGTCAATAGTGTCATGAGTGGGAATCAATATGGATTGCTTGGAAAGGCAGTCAATGACTACGAGGATTGCAGTATATCCACCGGAAGAGGGAAGTTGTTCGATGAAGTCCATGGAAATGGAGTTTCAGGATTTTTCAGGGATTGGAAGCTGCTTGAGCATTCCATAGGGGTGGTGTCTAGGAGTTTTAGCTTGGGCGCAGGAGGTGCAGGAACTGACATAGTTTTGACAAAGGTGCGGAGTCCTGGCCAAGTGTATTCCCAACGGATGAGCTCTAAAGTCCTGTTTTGCCCGAAATGTCCGGATAGGGGGTGGTCATGCTTGTATCAGAGGATGCAAAGACAAAGATCCTTAGCTTCCAGGACAAAGATGTGATTGTCAAGCATCAGGAAACCATCAGGGTTGACAGCCAACTGGGAGTCTGACAAGTCCGAAAGATGCAGGGAAGCTATGGGGTCAGAGGACAGGGAATCTAGGATGTCCTTGTGAATGTCTTCGATGTCAAGCAGGGATGAGGCCCAGAGGACCGGGGCAAGTAGGATAGTGGCTTGTAGGAACAAGGCGGGCTGTTCCTGAGTGAACACCAGGCGGAGGTTGTGGGGATTGACGCGAGCATAGTCCTTATCCCCCTCTTTTGGGTAGACATCCCATTGTCTAGTGAGGGAGTTGGGCTTAGCTCCTAAGCGGATGACAAGGTTGAACTAGGATAGGAATTCCGACCAGCGGGTCAGAACTTTGGAGGTGGAGAAATACTCCAGGTTTTTGTGATTGATAATGATGTCAATAGGGGTGCCGGAACCTTCAAGGTAATGACGCCAATGCCAGAGGGCTTCATGGATAGCGAGGAGTTCCTTATCATGAGTGTCTTAGTTGAGTTCCTGGGCTGTCAGGGTGCAGGAGTAGAACGTGACGGGGTGGAATTCCTTGTCCAGGTACCGGATCGAGAGGATTCCCACAATAGCATAGTCTGACGCATCGGTTTTGACCATGATAGGACAGTCCGGAATATATATATATATCCAGTGAGTAAGGATAGGGGCTCAGGTGAAGGCAGAGCGGCAGGAATTGTCGAAGTTCCAGGGGGCGTTTTTCCAGGTGAGTCAGGTAGGCAGGACAACAATATCGGAGTAGTTGAAGATGAAGTGATGATAGAAGTTGGCAAAACCAAGGAAGGACTGAATGTCCTTGACTTTCCGGGGTTTGGGCCAATTTTGGACTGCTTGGACTTTCTCCGGGGACATAGTCAATCCCTGGGGGGAGGGACGGTAGCCCAGGTACTCAACAGAGTCCGAGTGCCACTCACATTTCTCCGGTTTGGCATAAAGTCCATGTTTCCAGAGACACTGGAGGACTTCCCAGACATGTCCTTTGTGAGAAGCCATGTTGTTGGAATAAATGAGGATGTCGTCGAGGTAGACCACAACGCAGACAAGGTGATATGCGTGGCAGAGGTCAATTTTGGTGTATACCTTGGCGCAGCTAGGGGAATCGAGGAGGTCGGAGATCAGGGGTAGGGGATAGTGGTCTTTTTTCATGATTTTGTTGAGTCCTCGGAAATCAACACAGAGGCATAGGGATCCGTCCTTCTTGTGGACAAAGAGGATGGGAGCGCCATGGGCAGATTTAGACTGGTGAATGAAGCTGTAATTGAGGTGTTTGTCTATGAATTACCAGAGGGACTTGAGTTCTGTAGCGGAAACTGGGTAAACAGTTCCGAGAGGAGGGGAAGCACCTTCCTCTAAGTCAATCTTGAGATTGAATTCCCTGTGGGGCGCGAGGATGTTAGCCTTGCGCTTACTGAAGACATTGGGGAAATTGTGGTAGTCCGGAGGGACGGAGGACAGATTGACTTCTTCGGGAGTTTTGGGAATGCCAGAGTCACAGGATACAGAACGGAGTTTGGAGTCCTGGGGATGCAGGTGAATGCTGAACTGCTCGGAGCCATCGAGTTTGCATGCATGCACAAAGGCAGCAGCATTGACAAACGAGATGCGAGGAGCTTCATGAGGCGGCTTGTTGGGAGTGTCGGAGTGAGATAGGGGTCCGGGATCCGGGATCTCCGGAGGTGACGTCAGGGGCATTGGCAAGTCTTGAGCCGGCGTTCAGAAAGTAATACTGCCCAGTACCCAGTCAATCGACGGATTGTAGCAGGTGAGCCAGTTGTGTCCTATAACACGGGAACAAGATGAATCCAACAGAGTAACATAAAATGTATTGGAGGTGACAAAGCCAGAAGGGAAATGGATGGAAAGGTCAACAGCACGGGTAATCATAGAATTGGAAGTACCATCAAAAACTTTCAATGGAATTGGGGGAATGGAATATGTCAGAAAATGATGCTTGTCAACGAAAGTAGTATCAATGAAACAATCAGTTGAACCACAATCTAACAAAGCGGGAAAAGCAGAAATTTCGGAAAAGTCGGGAAAAGAAACAAGAGGCATAAGGGCCTTGGGGTCATAAAGAGCGGACGCATTGAGACGGATCTCTGTAGGTGCACGGTGGGATTCAACACAGCCTCCTTCCTGTGCGGAGTCTGGAAGGCTGTGCCCTAATTTTTTGCCTCGGGGGTCGAGGGCTCCAGTTTGGCTTCCAGAGTGGGGGAGGTGTTTGCTGCATGGGCTTTGGACATGCAGGAAGTGGACTTCTGGCAATACTTAGCCACATGTCTGGCGGCTCCACAGAACATGCACAGCTTGAGGTCAAAGCGGTGTTGGCGTTCCTCGGGGGTGAGGTGTCCGTCCTTCCTGAGTTTGCTGGAGAGGTCGGATGTGGGTTTCGGGGTAGAGGTGGAGGACTTTGCCGATGAGGATGTGGAAGTGTTGCACGATGTGGCGGGTTTTGGAGATGAGGTGGTGGGAGTGCTTGTGGATGTGGAGGACTGGTTTCTGCAGGGTCTGATCTGGCGAGTGACTTCGGACTTGCGTTCCCAATATCTCCCATCCATAGTCTGGAAGACAGTCCGGAGTTCTCCTAGGGAGTGCGGTTTTCTGATATGGGAAAGCTCGTCTTTGATGCAATCCGGAAGTCCATTGCAGAAGTGATGTCGGAGGGCTCCCTTGCCATAACCCCAGACCGGGGAGGCTAGGCGATTGAATTCCACCACATACTTGTTGATATGCTGAGAGTCTTTCATGGATAGATGGTCAAGTTGGTGTTCTGCATCACCAATGGGGTCATGGGGGCCAAAGTTGGTCTGGAGCTCAAGGATGAATCCCCAATAGTTGTCCATCCATCTGGAGGAGGTGTCACATCCCGAAACTTTCCCAACCCATCTAGCCCAATTCTGGCCCCCTATGATCAAATCCCGAGCCTCGGACTTTACCTTAGAAGATTTCTCTTTCATCAGACATTCCAAACCCTGCATTTCCCATCCCGGACTTTTGCATTCCCATCCCAGACTTTCGTATTCCTATGTCAGCTATCTCTTGACATATGTCTCTTTCCTTTGACACTTCTTGACATCTACAGTTCCTATCAATAATTCCCTTTCCCCTTTCCCCCTGCTTTGCAATTATTGCGCCATTGCCTTCAGTCATTATTCCACCATTCTGACGCCATTCCAATTCATTCCTTACTTTCTTCCGGAAACCTGAAACTCCGATTTGTCTGACATACTTTAACATCTTCCAGACTCTTTAGTATATAAACCTGCTTGTACTCTCTGATATTTCCTTAGTTTGAATATCAACTAAATCCCATTCTCTCCTGCTCTGCTTCACTCTGAAACCCCTTCAGGGCATGAGTCTGGATAGTTCTAGACATGCGGTAAGGGGGTGATGTTAGCAAACTCGTAGAGGTTTGAGTTCAAATATACTGTCAAGTCCGGGTTCAATCCCGGAATTCCCAGATAGTCTGGAGCGCGCGGAATGGCGGAGTTGGTTGGGAATCCCTGAGGGGGGTCAGAGGTGTAAGGAACTTCAGCTTCAGCTTATGTGCTGCACCCCTGTACAAGTTCTGTTCCTTGATTTCAGAGCAGAGGGTTGGAAGACACTCCTAAGGTCAACTTAAGGACTGAAGGGGTTCAGAGTGAAGCAGATCAGGAGAGAACAGGATTTAGTTGATATTCAAACTAAGGAAATATCAGAGAGTACAAGCAGGTTTATATACTAAAGAGTCTGGAAGATATAAAGATGTTAAAGTATGTCAGACAAATCGGAGTTTCAGGTTTCCGGAAGAAAGTAAGGAATGAATTGGAATGGCGTCAGAATGGTAGAATAATGCCTGAAGGCAATGGCGCAATAATTGTGAAGCAGGGGGAAAGGGAATTATTGATAGGAACTGTGAATGTCAAGAAATGTCAAAGGAAAGTGACATATGTCAAGAGATAGCCGACATAGGAATACGAAAGTCCGGGACGGGAATGCGGCAGCCTGGGATGGGAAATATGGGGTTCGGAATGTCTGATGAAAGAGAAATCTTCTAAGGTAAAGTCCAAGGCTCGGGATGTGTGATTTGATCATAGGGGGCCAGAATTGGGCCGGATGGGTTGGGAAAGCTTCGGGATGTGACAGAGCTCTAATGTCCTGTTTTGCCCAAAGTGTCTAGACAGGGGGTGGTCATGCTTGTATCAGAGGATGTGAAGACATAGGTCCTTAGCTTCTGGCACAAAGATGTGATTGTTGAGTGTCAGGAAACCTTTGGGGTTGACACCCCATCGGGAGTCCAACAAGTCCAAGAATTGGGGGGAAAGCTATGGAGTTGGCAGACAGGGATTCTAGAATGTCCTTGTGAATGTCTTCAATGTCAAGCAGGGATGAGGCCCAGAGGCCCGGGGCTAGTAGGATAGTGGCTGATGGGGATGAGGTGAGCTGCTCCTGAGTGAACACCAGGCGGAGGTTATGGGGATTGACGTGAGCATAGTCCTTATCCCCCTCTTTGGGGTAGACGTCCCAGCATCTAGTGAGGGAATTGGGTTTAGCTGCTAAGCACCCAGGGGAGAAGCAGATGACGAGGTTGAATTGGAATAGAATTCCGACCAGCAGGCTTGCTGGTGGGTCAGGACTTTGGAGGTGGAGAAATATTCCAGATTTTTGTGGTCAGTGACAATGTCGATAGGGGTGCCAGAACCTTTGAGGTAATGATGCTAATGCCGGAAGGCTTCATGGATAGCGAGGAGTTCCTTATCATGGGTGTTGTAGTTGAGTTCTGGGGCTGTCACGGTATGGGAGTAGAATGCGACGGGGCAGAATTCCTCGTCGGGACAACAGATGGAGAGGATTCCCACGATAGTGTAGTCCAAAGCATTGGTCTCAACCGTTATAGGACAGTCCGGAATCCAGTGAGTAAGGATAGGGGCTCAGGTGAAGGCATCTTTGAGCTGGGTGAAGGCGGAGTGGCAGGAATTGTCGAAATTCTAGGGGGCGTTGTTCCGAGTGAGTCAGGTAAGCAGGACAACCATGTCAGAGTAGTTGAAGATGAATCGATGATAGAAATTGGCAAACCCGAGGCAGGATTGAATGTCCTTGACGTTCCAGGGTTCAGGCCAATCCTGGACCACTTGGATTTTTTCCGGGGCCATAGTCAATCCCTGGGGGGAGAGACAGTAGCCCAGGTATTCAATGGAGTCCGAGTGCCACTCACATTTGTCCAGTTTGGCATAAAGTCTGTGTTTCCAGAGACATTGGAGGACTTCCCAGACATGTTCCTTGTGAGAAGCCATGTTGTTGGAATAAATGAGGATGTCGTCAAGGTAGACTACAATGCAGATGTCCAGGAGGTCTGCGAAGACGCTATTGACAAGGTGCTGGAAGGCTGCAGGGGCATTGGTGAGCCTGAAAGGCATCACCAGTCACTCATATGAGCTGTAGCAAGTCTGGAAGGCAGTTTTCCATCCATTCCCGGGAGCAATGCAGACCAGGTGATATGCATGGTGAAGGTCGATTTTGGTGTACACCTTGGCACAGCTAGGGGAATTGAGGAGGTCAGAGATTAAGGGTAGGGGATAGCGGTCTTTTTCAGGATTTTGTTGAGTCCTCAGAAATTGATGCAGAGGCATAGGGATCCGCCCTTCTTGTGGACAAAGAGGACAGAAGCACCATGAGTGGATTTGGACTGGCGGATGAAGCCATAGTTGAGGTGTTCGTCTATGAATTATCAGAGGGACTCGAGTTCTGTAGCAGAAACCGGGTAAACAGTTCCAAGAGGAGGGGAAGCACCTTCCTCTAAGTCAATCTTGAGATTGAATTCCCTGTGGGGCACGAGGGTGTCAGCCTTGCACTTACTGAAGACATCAGGGAAGTTGTGGTAGTCTGGAGGGATGGAGGACAGATCGACTTCTTTGGGAGTTTCGGGATCAAGGGATACAGAACAGAGTTTGGAGTTCTGGGGATGGAGGTGAATGCTAAACTGCTTGGAGCCATCGAGTTTCCACACATGGACAAAGGTGGCAGCATTGACACATGAGATGCAAGGAGCTTCACAAGGCAGCTTGTCGGGAATGTCAGAGTGAGATAGGGGAACAGAGTCCAGAATCTCTGAAGGTGACATCAGGGTCGTTGGCAAGTCTTGAGCTGGAGTTCGGAAAGTAATACTGCCCAATGCCCAGTCAATCAACAGATTGTAGCAGGTGAGCCAGTTGTGTCCTAGAACAAGGGAACAAGAGGAATCCAATGGAGTAACATAAAATGTATTGGAGGTGACAAAGCCAGAAGGGAAAGGAATGGAAAGGTCAACAGCACGGGTAATTGTAGAATTGGAAGTACCATCAAAAAGTTTTAACAGAATAGGGGGAATGGAATATGTTGCAAAATGGTGCTTGTTAATGAACGCAGTATCAATGAAACAATCAGTAGAACCACAATCTAACAAAGCGGGAAAAGCGGGAATTTCGGAAAAGTCAGGAAAAGAAATAAGCAGCATAAGGGCCTTGGGATCATAAAGAGTGGACACGTTGAGACAGGTCTCTGTAGGTGCACGGTGGGACTCAACACAGCCTCCTTCCTGTGTGGAGTCCGGAAGGCTGTGCTCTATTTTTTGCCTCAGGGGTAGAGGCCTCCAGTTTGGCTTCTGGAGCAGGGGAGGTCGTGGCCGTGCAGACCTTGGATGTGTTACGGTAGAACTGTTGTAGCCCCTTTTCCTTCTCACGTGACTCTGTATCATCACATGATCCCTTTCCTCTTTTGATCCTTTGTACAACCAGTGATTCCAGGCAAAGTCCCTGGCCTTATCTTTCTTCTTTCATATTCTATGACCTTCTGCCCTATGGTGTTTATCCCTCTTATCTGTGGTTGCCTTTCTTGGACAATACCTACTTTGGATATTTTGGTCTGTGCACCATTTCCTGTAGTACAAAGACCTGTACTCTACTTGGTTACAACCCAAGTTAGATCTATGCAATACATAGCTTAACCAGCTATCTCTTGATCTGGAAACTTGCTTCACCAATTGGCCTATAGTCTGCCAGTAAAGACTTCTTGTCCTACTCAACAATAGGACTTGTTGGTGTTATCTGATTGAGCTCTCACGACCTCATCAGCGTAACAGGATGCGTGTGTTAAGTCTGGGTTCATTCCTGGAATTCCTGGATTGTCCGGAGTGCAGAGAAAGCAGGGTTTGGTGGGAATTCCTGAGGGGGGTCAGAGTGGTAAGGAACTTTGGCTTCAGCTTATGTGCTGCGCCCCTGTACGAGTTCTGTTCCTTGATTTCGGAGCGGAGGGTCAGAGATAGAGATCAATCCTAAGATCAACTTAAGGACTGAGGAAGTTCAGAGGGGATCAGGAAAGAATGGGATTTAGTTGATATTTGAACTAAGGAAATATCAGAGAGTACATGCGGGTTTATACTGAAGAGTCCAGAAGATATAAAGATGTTAAAGTATGTCGGACAAATCAGAGTTTTGGGTTTCCGGAAGAAAGGAAGGAATGAATCGGAATGGCGTCAGAATGGTAGAATAATGACTGAAGGCAATGGCGCAATAGTTGTGAAGCAAGGGGGAAGGGAATTATCCATAGGAAATCTAAATGTCAAGAAGTGTCAAAGGAAAGTGACATATGTCAAGAGATAGCCGACATAGGAATACGACAGTCCGGGACGGGAATGCGGAAGCCTGGGATGGGAATGCAGAAAGTCCGGGATGGGAAGTACAGGGTTCGGAATGTCCGATGAAAGAGAAATTGTCTAAGTTAAAGTCTGAGGCCTGGGATTTGGGATTTGGTCATAGGGGTTCAGAATTGGGTAGGATGGGTTAGGGAAGTTTCGGGATGTGACAGCATGGGAAGTAGACTTCTGGCAATCCTTAGCCATATGTCCTGTGGCTCTGCAGAACATGCACAGCTTGAGGTCAAAGCAGTGTTTTTGTTCCTCAGAGGTGAGGCATCCGTCTTTCCCAAGTTTACTGGAGAGGTCCGATGGGAGTTTTGGGATAGGGGCAGGGGATTTCCCCTTAGAGGATGATGAGGATGTGGTGGGGTTGGATGAGGTTGCGAGTTTTGGAGATGAAGTGGTGGGAGTACTTTTGGATGTGGAGGACTGGTTTCTGGAGGGTCTGATCTGGCGAGTGACTTTGGACTTGTGTTCCCAATATCTCCCATTGATGGTCTGGGAGAGAATCCAGAGTTCTCCTAGGGAGCGTGGTTTTCCGATGCAGGAAAGCTTGTCTTTGATACGATCCAGAAGTCCATTGTAGAAGTGGTGTCAGAGGGCTCCTTTGCCATAACCCCAGACCTGGGAGGCTAGGTGATTGAATTCCACCACGTACTTGTTGATATGCTGGGAGTCTTTCATGGATAGGTGGTCAAGTTGGTGTTCCACATCACTGACAGGGTCATGGGGGCCAAAGTTGGTCTGAAGCTTGAGGACAAATTCCCAGTAGTCATCTGTCCAGTCCGGATTGTCCATCTGGAAAAGGTCAGGCTCAAAACATTTGAGAGCCATAGCTTTTAGGTAGGACTGGGCAAAGGTGACCTTCACGCGGGGACAGTCCTGGAAGTTCAACTTGCATTGGACTAGGAAGGCCTGCAGCTTGCGGGGGTCAGTCCCATCGAAGGTGTTGGGTTCCCAAACCTTCATGCATGAAAATGAGAATTTTTCAGATTTGTGGTCGCAGCATGATAACTCAGCAAGGCCGCAAACTGCGTTTGCAAGTGCCATGATGGGGTTAGGCAGGATTGCATTATCCGAGTTGTCATTGAAAGGGTTATCATCATTGGGGTTGTTGGGATCAGGGTCATCATTGCCACCATTCCCGTCATCAGAGGGGTCCAGGGTGCCCCCAGAGGGGTAACAACCTGTGGGAGTAGGGGTGGAGATGCTTCAGGACGGGGGTCTTGCTTGATACATGGAAGTTGATGTACGATGAGCAGAGAAGCTTTGAAATTGTTTGGCGACATTGGGGCCTCAACGTGAGGTCATCAGGGAGTGCAGGGCATCTTCTCGGGCTGCCTCTGACTGAGCTGCATTGATGCATTGCATACTGGGTGTTTGAGCATGAGTCTGAATAGTTCTAGACATGTGGTAAAGAAGTGATGTTAGCAAACTCATAGAGGTTTGAGTTTGAATATACTGTCAAGTCTGGGTTCAATCCTGGAATTCCTGGATAGTCCGGAGCGTGTGGAAGGGTGGAGTCGGTTGGGAATCCCTGAGGGGGGTCAGAGGGGCAAGGGACTTTGGCTTCAGCTTATCTGGAGCATGTGGAAGGGTGGAGTCGGTTGGGAATCCCTAAGGGGGGTCAGAGGGGCAAGGGACTTTGGCTTCAGCTTATGTGCTGCGCCCCTGTACAAGTTCTGTCCCTTAATTTCAAGGCAGAAGTTTGGAGGACAATCCTAAGATCAACTTAAGGACTGAAAGAGGTTTTCAGAGTGAAGTAAGACTTTGGAGGATAGAACAGGATTTAGTTGATATTCAAACTAAGGAAATATTGCAGAGTGAAGTTGGGTTTATATACTAAAGAGTCCAGAAGATATAAAACTGTTAAAGTATTTCAGATGAATCGGGGTTTCGGGTTTCCAGAACAAAGCAAGAGGATGAATTGGAATAATCACTGAGGGCAACGGTGCAATAATTGTAAAGCAGGGGGAAAGGGAATTATTGATAGGAACTGTGAATGTCAAGGAATGTCAAAGGAAAGGAAGATATGTCAAGAGATAGCCAAGATAGGAATACAGAAATCTGGGATGCCCTTATGCCACTTATATCTTTTCCTGACTTTTCTGAAATTCCTGCTTTCCCACTTTGTTAGATTGTGGTTCTACTGATTGTTTCATTGATACTACTTTTGTGAACAAGCACCATTTTCTGACATATTCTTTTACCCCTATTCCACTGCAACTTTTCAATGGTACTTCTAATTCTACAATTACCCACTCTGTTGACCTTTCTGTTTGTTTCCCTTCTGGCTTTGTCACCTCCAATACATTTTATGTTACTCCATTGGATTCATCTTGTTCCCTTGTTCTAGGACACAACTGGCTCACCCGCTACAATCCATTGATTGACTGGGTATTTGGTATTACTTTCTGAACTTGGGCTCAAGACTTGCCAATGACCCTGACATCACTTCTGGAGATCCCAGACCCCGTTCAACTTTGCCACCTGGTGCAAGCACCAGCAACAATCCGGACACAACTCCAATGACTGCTATGCTTACCAGCATTGGACAAAGGAGGCGGAGGAAAGAAATGGGAGAAAAAGAAGGAGAAAGCTAATGCGACAGAGGATGTTCTGGAGGTTACCCCTAAAACTTCGGAGATTGCAAACAATAATTACTGAAGGTGTATCCAAATGTTTAATGGCACACGTTCTTGCCTACTTGTTGTCCAAACCCAAGGCCAGTGGGAGAAACACTATTGTAATCAATTCCAGAGCTACGTCCCACATGGTCCCACACTGTCACATCCCAAAACTTCCCTAACCCTCTGGCCCAATTCCAAACCCCTAGGATCAAATCACAAATCCCGAGCCTTGGACTTTACCTTAGACGATTTCTCTTTCATCGGACATTCCAAACCCCATACTTCCCGTCCAGGACTTTCACATTCCCATCCTGGACTTTCCGCATTCCCGTCCCAGACTTTCATATTCATATTCCTATCTCGGTTATCTCTTGACATATGTCACTTTCCTTTGACACTTCTTGACATCTACAGTTCCTATCGATAATTCCCTTTCCCCTGGCCTCGCAATTATTGCGCCATTGCCTTCAGTCATTATTCTATCATTCTGATGCCATTCCAATTCATTCCTTACTTTCTTCCGGAAACCCGAAACTCCGATTTGTCCGACATACTTTAACATCTTTATATCTTCCAGACTCTTCAGTATATAAACCCGCATGTACTCTCTGATATTTCCTTAGTTCGAATATCAACTAAATTCCATTCTTTCCTGATCCACTCTGAACCTCCTCAGTCCTTCAGTTGATCTTAGGATTGATCTCCAACCCTCCGCTCCGAAATCAAGGAACAGAACTCATACAGGGGCGCAGCACATAAGCTGAAGCTGAAGTTCCTTACAACTCTGACCCCCCTCAGGAATTCCTGCCAATCTCCGCCTTCTCCACACTCCGGATTATCCGGGAATTCCAGGAACAAACCCGGACTTAACACACACTGATTCTGGTTCTGGACTTACTCCCCACTGGTTCCACCTCACCCTGTCGTTTTTGGAGACAACACCACCACCTCCACCATTGGAATTGGAACTGTTGCACTTTTCTCCACCATCTCCAGAAAGAAGTATGTAATTGTCCTAACCAATGTCCTGCTCATTCCAGACTTCCAGATTTCCTTAATCTCTGTAAACCACCTCTCTACCACCTGACTCTCTACTGTCTTTCCAGCCAGCTCCAGCACATGCTACATCCGCAAGGGAAGAATTCCAGTTCTCATTGGAACTCATCAACAGGGGCTATATCATGGAAACACCATTCCGGAACGTCCAAAGGAAGTGGCACATGCTGCAGTGGACATAAATCTTCTCCATTGATGCATGGAACACATCTCCATAGCATGAATTGAACACATGGTCAAGTGGGGACAGCTCTGGGAGATCAACGTCCTCACTGGAACTCCATCCTTCCGTGAGGCCTGCATCCTTGGAAAGATGAAAAAAGCCCCTTTTGAACTTCTAGAGGAACCCCACACAACCCAAGCACTCCAAATACAAATAGTTCACACAGATGTCAGAGGTCCGATAACTCCTCAATCCCGGGAAGGGTACAAGTACTGGATCATCATTGTAGACAACTTCTGCCACTTTCTGTCACATCCCAAAACTTTCCCTACCCATCTGACACTCTTCCGGCCCCTTATGATCAAACCCTGAACCCCAAGCCTCGGACTTTACCCTAGAAGATTTTCACCTTCACCTTCACCTGATATCCCAAATCCCATATTTCCTGTCCCAGGCTTTTGTATTCCCATCCCAGACTTTTGTATTCCCAACCCAGACTTTCATACTATCTTGGCTATCTCTTGACATATGTTCCTTTCCTTTGACATCCCTTGACATTTACAGTTCCTATTGATAATTCCTTTTCCCCTGCTTCACAATTATTGCGCCATCGTCCTCAGTTATCATTCCATCATTCTGACACCATTCTGATTCATCCTCTTACTATACTCCGGGAACCCCGATTTGTCCAATATACTTGACAGTTTTATATCTTCTGGACTCTTCAGTATATAAACCCAACTTTACTCTGTAATATTTCCTTAGTTCAAATATCAACAAAATCCTGTTCTATCTTCCAAAGTCTCTACTTCACTCTGAAACCTCTCTCAGTCCTTAAGTTGAACTTAGGATTGTCTTCTGAACCTCTGCCTCGAAATTAAGGGACAGAACTCATACAGGGGTGCAGCACATAAGCTGAAGCCAAAGTCCCTTGCCCTTCTGACCCCCCTCAGGGATTCCTGACTCCTTACACTTTTCCCTGTGCTCCAGACTCTCCTGGAATTCTGGGATTGAACCTGGACTTGACACTTTCTTTGGATATACTTCATAAAACACAAGAAGGAAGCACTCCAGATCTACAACCACTGGAAAGGCGATGTCCAAGCACTCTTCCACACAGAGGTTGGACATGACAAACACTATAAGAGGGCAGTGATTGCCTGGACTACTAGGGATTAGCTAGGAGTAGTAAATAGGTATAAGTAAACTCACCTCAGCTGCTGCAAAGAGGGGCAAAGAACAACTGAGGAATCCAAAGTGAAAACTAAGTATATATATATAGCAGAGTGGGCAAAGAAACACTCGCTAATGGTAATCAGGGAATATGAACAGGAACAAGAGGAGTTTGGATTAAGCGATGTAAGAAAGTGACAGAGGATGCTCCAGAGGCTTGGGAGTGATGACAAGCAATGGATGATAGAATATGAAAGGGTCTGCATGTCTGCACAAGATCTGGATCAATTCTGAGCAGGTACAGAGACTCCAAGTAGTTTCACCTGGCAGTGGAGCAGAGGTAGGAATTCCAGCATTTCAGACATGTGGAGGTGTGGATTCTGACGTTCTGGAAATGCAGAGTTAGTGTTCCGGTCCTGGAGTTCACTGTATTTTGTCAGGACAAGAGAAATCCCCCAATGCCTATGTGGATCTCATGCAGAGTGACGGAGGAGGGGAATACATCAATGATGCCTTCCAAGAGCAACTCCTACACAAGACCTCCGCTCCATACACTCCAGAACAAAATGGGTTAGTGGAGTGGATGAACCAGACACTAACCCTCCTTGCAAATGCCATGCTGGAGGAGTCCCGACTCCCAAAGTCCTTCTGGGCAGCTGCCATGGTGTGAGGGTCAAGGCCAACATCTTGACCCGCACACATATTTCTTTCTTATTTCTCTCCATTATATTTCTTAACAGACTCTTATTATCACAGACTCTTACCATAACTCATTGCTCCCCTCATGTACCCCTCACAAAGATACTACTACTCTTACTTACAGTGCTTACATAATCACGCTTCAACTATCTTTGTTGATTGGTGCTTTGTACTGACTCTCATGGTAACAATGCCAGTCTAAGGCTATAATTTGTTCACCTCTTGTTCAGCTCAGTCCACATTCTCACACATCATCCCGTCCCCTTGCCCATGACACATGGCCACAGCTGCCTACATCACTGCATGAAGTCCAATGTCTGCACTCCATGGAGAAAACCCCTATCAAACACTATTCTGCTGACGTGTCGATCCTACCATTTTCCACCCCTTTGGTTGCCCCACCTATGCTCACATACCAAAGGAATGATGCAGAGGAAAATTCCACTCACATGGATGAAAGTGCATCATGATTGTTTACAGTTATGGCCAACAAGCCTACAAGCTCCTGGACATCAAACATCGAACAATCATCTCCAGCTGGTATGTCACCTTTGACAAGACCGGAATCATCTCTGCATGCAACCTTGCCTCATGGAATGTCCCCACTGTTGAGGGACAGTGGGAGGGACTACTTCTGAGGCAACACAAAGCAGAGAATCAGGATGCAGAAGAGGAGAACCTGGAACCCAAAACTCCAGACTTGTGTGGAACAGTGGGAGCCAACAATGCACCTCCAGGTGCCCCAGAGCAACAACAACCACTGAGTCCCACTGTTGATGACCTTACACACCACTTTCAGCAACTTGACATGAATCTGCCACCTGCCCCAGCTCTTGTTCCTATCTACCCCCAATCTCCATCTCCAGAGAGACCTGTGCCAGCCCGTATTGTTGCCGGAGTCCGGAGAAGCAATCGGTAATGCCAACAAGCTGACCGGAATAGAGACTACCAACAAACTGTAAATGAAGATGCCACACACAGGGCTCAACACCATGGTGGGCAACAACCAGAACCCACAATGGAAGCTCCGGAATTCCTAGGAGCATTCACAGCATCCACAGAATCCCTGCAGGATTTCATCTTTGCAGGTGCAGCCAATTCCGAGCCCGATTCATCCCTTCTGGGGACAATCTGGGAAGCCTATGCATTGCCTGATGCAGAATGCTGGAAGTGCGCAGTTGAGGAAGAACTCCTAAACCTCAATTCCAATCATGTGTATGAAACCATCCCCATTCCAAAAGGTATCACTCTGATAACCTCCAAACCCATCTTCTGTATCAAGTGCAACCACACTGGAAATGTTGAGCACTACAAAGTCTGCATTGTTATGTGGGGTTTCACTCAAAAGGAAGGAATCAACTACCAGGAAGTATTTGCCCCTGTAGCAAACCTGGACTCCATCCGGACCCTTATTTCCCTTGCTGCAAAACATGACTTGGAGCTTGACCAAATGGATGTTTCCACTACTTACCTCAACAGAGAATTGGAGGATCTCTACCTACTTCCTCCAGATGGAGTGCCTATCCAACCCAGGTATTGCTTGGCACTCACTCTATGGACTTAAGCAAGACGCGCAGACTTGGAACAAGACACTAGACAAGAAACTCAGAGAACTTGGATTTGCTCGCCTCAATGTGGAGACATGCCTTTACGTCTTCTGGAAGGATGGGCAAGTTTGTTTCCTAGTTTCTTATGTGGATAACCTACTCCTAGCAGCTTCTTCCAGACAGTTTATGGACTCTATCAAAGCCAAACTCTCAGCGGCCTTCAAAATGCACAATTTTGGATAAGCAAAATACATCCTCGGAATTGAAATCAACCAGGACCAGAAACTCCGGACCATCTTCTTGTCACAATGCCAATACTCCCACACCATCCTAGACCATGTCAGAATGACCACATGCAAACCTATCTGGACTCCAATGGCACACAACTTACAACTCTCTGCTGTGGATCTGGAAAATAATCAAATCCTTGCGGAGATGGTCATTGAAGGCCAGAAAGTCTCCTATCTCACAGTCATCGGCTCTTTGATGTATCTCATGCTTGGAACACGTCCCGACATTGCATATGCAGTCGGAACACTCGGCTGTTTCAGTGCCACACCAAGGAAGATGCACTGGGAAGCAGCAAAATGTGTATTCTGGTACATCCAAGCCACCAAGGACATGGAATTCTGCTTTGACAGCTCCAAGGTATCTATGGACATGGAATTTCAGGGGTACTCTGATGCAGGTTGGTCTCAGGACCCAGACAATTCCTGCTCCACCTCCAGATTCCTTTTCCTCAGTAATCATAGAGCTATCTCCTGGTCAAGCAAACAGCAGAGCATGGTCACACTTTCCACCATGGAGTCAGAGTACATTGGACTTAGTCTTGCCAGACAACATCTTGCATGGCTTCAGAGCTTCTTTGAAGAGATTGGACATTCACACAAGGGGCCAACTGTCCTCCACTGCGACAACCAGGCCACTATCATCCTAAGCTGCAATCCTCAATTCCAGGCATGGACTAAACATATCCAGCAGAAGTACCACTTCATCCAAGAAAACCTTGTTGGAAAAGGAGAAGCCATCATCCGCTATGTTCCCACAGATGACATGGTAGCAGACATCCTTACAAAACCTCTCATTTGTGAACAACACTGGAAATTTGTTCAAGGTATGGGACTATGAATGCACTTGAGTGGGAATGACAAATACAGTGAACTCTGCAACCAGAACACTAACCCCACATTTCTGGAATGTCGGAGTCCATACCTCCACATGTCTGAAATGCCAAAATTTCTACCTCCGCTCCGCTGCCAGGTGAAACCACTTGGAGTTTTGGTATCCACTCAGAATTGATCTGGAACTTGTGCAGACATGTGGACCCTTATTGTATTCCATCATCCTTTGCTTGTCATCATTCCCAAGCCTCCAGGGATGCTCCGCCACTTTCTTACATTGCTTAGTCCCAACTCCTCTTGTTCCTGTTCCTATTCCCTGATTATCATTAGCGAGTGCCTCTCCACCCACTCTGCTATATATATATACTTAGTTTTCACTTTAGATTCCTCAGTTGTTCTTTGCCCCTCTTTGGCAGTGGCTGAGGTGAGTTTACTTATACCTATTTACTACTCCTAGCTAATCCCTAGTAGTCTGGGCAATCACTGCCCTCTTATTTTTTGCCAGCCAGTATTACCCCAGTCTGGTCCAATAGAAGGGTTGGGTCTGACATCTCCTGTTCTTGCTCCATAGGGAATCTGTCCTTCAAGAATCTCTCTCTTTCCAGATTGGTTCCAGTCTCCTTCAGTCCTAACATCTCGGCCATCCTTTGGATGTCAATGGGGAAGCTCCCTGAGACCATATTAATGGATATCTATGTACTCAGAGATCACTTGCTTTGATTCTGATAAGCCCTTGCCATTGAATTGACTATTCTATTGGCTTGAAAGAGAGCCAGTAAAGGAATACATGTATTGGGTAGTGCAGGAGTCAGTTGGGTAGGGTGACTGATGGCTTCCAGGAATCACTTGACCATGTATTCAGCAATAATATCAGACATGTGGAGTCTCCAATGAGATGGAATGTTCATTGTAGATGTGTACTGAATGGAATGTAGATCACTCAGCCAAGGGGGCTGCTGTCAACTCAGCAGTCGATTTAAAATTGTTCAGCCCACTGCCAATGGACTACGGCAGGATTCCTGATCCCTATGGCTCATGAAATTCCTTGCCTCAGCCCATCCCATACCTAGGGGCCATGCCTCAGCCCACCTCATACACATGGCCTACTGTCACAACCAGTCAATTGGGACCACTCATTTGTTGTGAAATGCAGATTGGGATATTACTTTGTGCATCCAATACTAATGGGCTGCCCATCCCTCAGGCCACCCAAGACCTCCAGGTCATCCATCCATCGGCCTACCCAAGACATACGCATCGCCCATACCTCACCCCACTTGAGACCTATGGAATCACTCATCCCTCAGTCCACCCCATCCCCGTGATACACCCTCACCACAATTACTGATGAAATCCTATTTCAATATCCCTCAGCCATCCAACACCTGTGGATCACCCATCCCCCAGCCCATCCAACACCTATGGGTCACCCCTCCCTTGTCCCATCCAATATCTACAGGGGGCCCACCCAAGACCTTCTGGTCATCCATTCCTCAGCCCATCCATGATTCATGGGTCACCCCTCGACCCACCTGAGCCTATGTGTCACCCATTCCTCGGCCCATCTGTAACTTGTGAGTTGCCCCTCCCTCAGCCCACTGTCAAGTCTGGGTTCAATCCTGGAATTCCTGGATAGTCTGGAGTGTGTGGAAGGGCAAAGTTGGTCGGGAATCCCTGATGGGGAGTCAGAGGGGCAAGGGATTTTGGCTTCAGCTTATGTGCTGCACCCCTGTACAAGTTCTGTCCCTTAATTTCAAGGCAGAAGTTTGGAGGACAATCCTAAGATCAACTTAAGGACTGAGAGAGGTTTTCAGAGTGAAATAAGACTTCGGAGGATAGACCAGGATGTAGTTGATATTTGAACTAAGGAAATATTACAGAGTGAAGTCAGGTTTATATACTGAAGAGTCCAGAAGATATAAAACTGTTAAAGTATTTCTGACGAATCAGGGTTTCGGGTTTCTGGAACAAAGTAAGGGGATGAATTGGAATGGTGTCAGAATGATGGAATAATAACTGAGGACGATGGTGCAATAATTGTGAAGCAGGGGGAAGGATAATTATCGATAGGAACTGTGAATGTCAAGGAATGTCAAAGGAAAGGAACATATGTCAAGAGATAGCCAAGATAGGAATACCAAAGTCTGGGACAGGAATGCAAAAGTCCAGGACAGGAAATATGGGATTCAGAATATCAGATGAAGGAGAAATCTTTTAAAATAAAGTCTGGGGTTTGGGATTTGATCATAGAGCCCATGTAGTGCTTTGGTACCGTAGTATATGGACAGCCAAGGTTGACAAACAGCCATGGCTCATGGGCCAGCCAATCATTGGCCGACCTTTGAGTTGCACTCATAGGGCATGGATGGGCTGAGATGTAATAGAAATCCCGTGTGATATGAGTTGGCCAAGGGGTTATTTTAGTTAGGGTATTTTGAGTAATGGGTGGGTCAATATGTGGTGGTTCTGTGTGATATGAGTGGGCCAAGAGGTGGGTGACCCATAGGCCTTGGGTGGGCTGAGGAATACAAATACATGACCTGTAGGTCTTGGGTGGGCCGAGGGATGGGTGACCCGTAGGTGTTGGATGGGCTGAGGGATGCATCACCCGTAGGTCTTGGGTGGGTGTTAAGTCCGGGTTTGTTCCCGGAATTCCCAGATTGTCCGGAGTGCAGAGAAGGTGGGGTTTGCGGGAATTCCTGAGGGGGTCAGAGGGGTAAGGAACTGTGGCTTCAGCTTATGTGCTGCGCCCCTGTACGAGTTCGGTTCCTTAATTTAAGAGCGGAGGGTTGGAGGCTGTGTCACATCCTGAAACTTCCCTAACCCATCTGGCCCAATTCCGAACCCCTATGACCAAATCCCGAATACCGGCCCTCGGACTTTACCTTAGACAATTTCTCTTTTATTGAACATTCTGAACCCCGCACTTCCTGTCCCAGACTTTCTGCATTCTCATCCCGGACTTTCGTATTCCCATCCTGGACTTTCATATCCCCATCTCGGTTATCGCTTGACATATGTCACTCTCCTTTGACACTTCTTGACATTTACAGTTCCTATCGATAATTCCCTTCCCCTTGCTTCACAATTATTGCGCCATTGCCTTCAGTCATCATTCTACCATTCTGACGCCATTCCAATTCATTCCTTCCTTTCCTCCGGAAACCTGAAACTCCGATTCGTCCGATAGTACTTTAACATCTTTATATCTTCTGGACTCTTCAGTATATAAACCCATGTGTACTCTCTGATATTTCCTTAGTTCAAATATCAACTAAATCCTGTTCCTTCCTGATCCTCTCCCTTCCAATTCTCTAAGTCCTTAAGTTGACCTTAGGACCAGCCTCCGACCCTCCACTCTTAAATTAAGGAACAGAACTCGTACATGGGCGCAGCACATAAGCTGAAGCTGCAGTTCTCTACCCCTCCGACCCCCCTCAGGAATTCCCGCAAAACCCTGCCTTCTCCGCACCTCCGGACATTCTGGGAATTCCGGGAATGAACCTGGACTTAACAGGCTGGTCCTAAGGTCAACTTAAGGACTTAGAGAATCAGAAGGGAGGAGATCAGGAAGGAACAGGATTTAGTTGATATTCGAACTGAGGAAATATCAGAGAGTACACGCGGGTTTATATACTGAAGAGTCCGGAAGATATAAAGATGTTAAAGTACTATTGGACGAATCAGAGTTTCGGGTTTCCAGAAGAAAGGAAGGAATGAATCGGAATGGTGTCAGAATGGGAGAATAATGACTGAAGGCAAATGGCACAATAATTGCAAAGCAAGGGGGAAGGGAATTATCGATAGGAACTGTAAATATCAAGAAGTGTCAAAGAAGTCTGACATATGTCAAGAGATAACTCAGATAGGAATACAAAAGTCCAGGACGGGGATACGAAAGTCCGGGACGGGAATGCGAAAAGTCTGGGACGGGAAGTATGGGGTTCAGAATATCTGATGAAAGAGAAATTGTCTAAGGTAAAGTCCAAGGGCCGGGATTCAGGATTTGGTCATAGGGGTTCGGAATTGGGCTGGATGGGTTAGGGAAGTTTCAGGATGTGACAGTGGGCCACAAGATGTGTGGCCCATAGGTCTTGGATGGGCTGAGAGGTGGGTGGCCTGTGGGTCTTGGGTGGGCCAAGGAATGCTTGACCTGTAGGTCTTGGGTGGGCTGAGGGATGGGTGAACAGGTCTTGGGTGGGCTGAGAAAGGGTGACCTCTGTAGGTTTCGGGTGGGCTGAGGGAGGGGTGACCCATAGGTCTTGGGTGGGCTGAGCATCACATGACCTGTAGGGCTTGGGCAGGCTGAGGGATGGGCAGACAGGTCTTGGGTGGGTTGAGAAAAGGGCGATCCATAGGTCTTGGGTGGGCTGAGGGAGAGGTGACCCATAGGTCTTGGGTGGGCTGAGCAATGCATGACCCATAGGGCTCAGGTGGGCTGAGGGATAAATGAACAGATCTTGGGTGTGCCAAGGAATCGGTGACCCATAGGTCTTGGGCAGGCCAGGAGAGGGGCAACACATGAGTCCAGAATGGGCTGAGGGATAGGTGACCCATAGGTGCCAAGTAGGCTGAGGACCGGGTGGTCTGTAGGTTGAGGGTGGGCCAAGTCATATTTCTTCAATCTATCCTTCACCATAATGGGTGGGCCCATTGAGTCAATAGGTTTGGCTTCATTCATAGGTATGTGAGGACTTTCAGCATTGGACTGGCTGCAGTCACCACCATCAGTGCCTTCAGGATAGCTTTACCCATTGTTGTACTTCAATTAAATCAAGATCAATTTTGACTTGCAGAATTATACACCCATAGGAACCTCATGGCATTTATAGTGGTACAATTACAGTCATTGGCTATATACAAGTTGGGGAAAATGAGATCAAACCTCCATACTGGCATCCGTTCTGACTGTGTCTGATTCATCTGATGTTGTAGGGAGGCCTAGGGGAGGAACCAGCACAGGGGGAGCTGAAAAGCCATCCAACTCACCCTCATTTGTCTCCATGCTGTCTAGATGGAGTGGGGATGGCACTGCCCTGGTGCCCTCCAAGGATGGGCCACACAATTGGAGGCTGAGATTTGGGGAATGCTCAGGTTTGGCCTGAATGACAGCAGGAGGCAGGGAGCCAGAACCCTCCAGGTTGAGCATTTGCATGTGATGCAAAACTGATACTGTCCTTGGGAGAGGACCTGGTTTTGATCTGACCGAGCCTTGCTCTTGGACCCTTTCCCGAAGGGCCTCAACTGCCCAAACCAAAGTGCCGAGCTGTTGCTCGAGCACCAGAATCCACACCAGCTCCCTTTTGAGAGCGGAAACCCAACTTTCAAGGGCTGTGATGACTGCATCCCTTGAATCATTGATTAGGTGTGGAGAGGCAGGGTATTGAGAGGCCCAGCCAGGATGGCCCGGCTGATGGAGCGGGATGGGACAAGGTATGATGGAAGCCATTTTGGGATTACTACACCATCAAAAACTATCAATATCAGTTGGAAATAGAAACATATGTAGACTACCAAACTTACTGAGTTTCAGTTTAAGACTTGAGCCACCAGGGGCAGAGCTTG